>CANYBF011951488.1:0-14387 GCA_948192965.1 Dalechampia spathulata
TATGATCATGCCCGTATTGCTCTGCTAAGAGTTGGAATCCTTTCATGATTCCATTTGGTTACCTAACCTTACGCCTATTCCACGGGCGTACTCTTATCATAACAATATGATCACGCCCGTATTGCTCTGCTAAGAGTTGGAATCCTTTCATGATTCCATATGGTTACACAACCTCATACCAATTCCATTGGTATTCGCTTATCATTGCAATACGGTTAGGCTGAAATACATTTGGGTTTTTGCTGTAATCCCTCATATGATCAGGCAACAATCAAACCATTCGCTTGACTTATTCGAGAGAATCGCACCTCGAGTTCCCAGTGTAACTCCGGGTTAGTGTCCCTACCTAGGACAGGAGAACTTGAATTTACCAATTCTTGTGGAGGTATAAGGTTGGAAGGGAGCGCTGCTGCATGCTACATGTTCGCTAACCATTTTCGTGTTTTCTCCCAACCATGCATACACGCATACTCATGCAATGTACTAATAAAATTTCCCTTTCACAGCCATAACGCTGGATGTTTCCTAGCATAGGTCACGCATACATCCTACATGATGCATCACATGCATACACACATATGCATGCTAACTCGCTTTGTTGCAGCCATAATATTGCATATTTCCTAGCATAGGTTATGCATACATTCTACGTGTCGCATCACGTGCATTATACGCAACCATATATGCATACTCATGCATTCATGCTAACGTTCTTTTCTCATGTAGAGAATCATGTCTGACTCACAGCACGCCCGCAACGTTGCATCCTCATCCGACCCTCCTACTCCAAAACTGGATGATGCTACTCTCACTGCTGTTCAGAAACTTATTGACCAATCTGTGGCCAAGCTCCTGAACGATGACTTCAAGACCCTCCTGCAACAGCAGATTCGAGAGGCTCTCAGTCCTACCGAATTCATCACCCCACCAGCTCCGATCAAGGAAAAGGGGAAAGGTGTCAACCTGTATGACCTGGACACCGATGATGATGTCTCACTCCATATGCATGATGTCAGGAAGACTGAGACTACTGTTCTGGGGTAGAAGATAGAACAGCTACAGACCATCATGAAGACTAAGGGCATGGGGACTGACCTGGATTTTGATGAGTTCTCTGTCCGCGCCATCAAGGGGCTGCCTGCCAAGTTCAAGCTCCCTGATGTTCCCAAGTACAACGGAGTTGGGGACCCAAAGAACCATCTGAAGACTTACACTATGCTGATGAGTACCACTGACTTGTCGGATGATCAGATTGTTTGCTTATTCTTCATCTCACTAGAGGGACCAGCGCTAGCCTGGTATCACAGTCTGAACAAGGCAACCACGGTCGAGTGGAAGCCTCTTTGTACTGCATTTTGCAAACAGTATGGGTTCAAGGCTCGATTTGATGTAACCCTGATGGATTTGGAAATGGTTAAGTAGAAAACCAATGAGTCTTTCATGGATTACTTTAGCAGGTGGATGGACAAAGCTACATTAGTCCGTCAGAAGCCTTCCGAATCAGACATGATTAACAAGCTTATCATGGGGTCACTGCCACTCTACTAGGATAGGCTGAAACATCAGACGTTCCACACCTTTGAGGACATTTACTCAGTGGGACAACGCATTGAGCAGACTGAGGGTAAGAAAAAGGAGCTCTCCTTTCCTAAACCCAAAACCACAACCTATACACCACCATAACCAAAGCCACACTATACCAACGCCCTGCAAATACCCAAGATCCATGCAGTACAAACACCAAATCCTATACTCCGGAACACAACGCCATCCCGGAAATTCTCCGATCTTGGAATGCCACTTTTCAAGGTCTTTAGCCACCTTCTCAAAGCCAAACTCATCAAACCGTTTGAACCGAACTTCAAAACACCACCTCCAGCCACAGTAGACACCAAAACCTACTGCCACTACCACCAGCATCATGGTCATAACACTAATGACTGCCGTTCCCTCAGGCTCGTCATCCAAAACCTCATCGACTCTGGTGAGATTGGGGATCCTGAGAAATCCAAACCGTCTACCAAGACAAACCCGTTGCCTAACTACCATAAAACCAACCGCACCTACATAATCCAATCAGGATTGCCAGAGTCCCTCATCCTGAGTTCCTTCTCTTCCCTCAGTAACAAGAGGAATGCTTCGAAACCTACTATTACCTTCCGCTCGGGGGGTGGATTCGACATTGTTTGCTCTCCTCACAGCCGTAAGGAGAAGGTTCAGCTGCCAGCTATTACTTTCCGCCCTGAAGGCGGATTTGACATTGGTGCCATTGACATATGGTATGAGAGCTCTGATGATGAATCTACGGCTACTCAGGATTCCACTAAGTCTGACTCGTCATAAGATCAGGCTTCCAATAAGGGTAAGGCTGTCGAAGCCCCTAAAGTAGTTAAGTCAGCACCAAAACCTGCCAAGCAGCATAAAGGATTAGGTGCCAACAAAATGTCCTCTCGGGTTTGTAACATGACCCGCAGTGGCAAGGTATTCACTCCTCCCGACCTTGAGAAGAAACCTGAAGCTCCCAAGAAGCTGACCGAGGCTAGGCCCGCTAGGGATCAAGCTGGTCCAAGCCATGTTCCAGCTCCACTGCTAGCTGATCAGGTTACTCAGCCTGATAATGTTGTGGTCAAGCAGCTGAAGAAGACCCAAGCAAACATTAGCATTTGGGACTTGGTACTATCCTCCCAGCAACACCGACGGGCTGTCGTCAAAGCACTCTCAAGCATGAGGATCTCTCCCTCTGCTTCTACTTTCAGCATGAAGAGTCAGCTGGTCAATCGGGAGCTACCGTCCAGCATGATCACATTCTTTGATGCAGATTTACCGGCCGAGGGAATCCACCACAACAGGGCATTATTCATCAGGGTAAACATTTTGAACTTCACCACCCCGTATGTCATGGTGGATGACTGTTCTGGTATCAATGTCTGCCCACTTAAAGTGCTTCCCAAGCTTGGGGTTCAGCTTTCAGATCTCAAGCCCTGTAAGGCTATTATCAGGGCCTATGATGAGTCCAAAAGGGAGGTCACTGGCACCTTCACTGCCACTGTCACCGTTGGGCCGATCGAATCAGCAGTAGAGTTTGCTGTTCTAGACATCCTGGTGTCTTTTGTGCTGCTATTGGGCCGACCATGGTTCCATCCACTAGGAGGTGTGCCATCCACCCTACACCAGAAGATCAAGTTCCCACACAATGAAGGTGTGGTTACTATCACTGCTGATGATGAGGTAGCCTTAGCCTGCATCAGGGAAGATGTCCCTCTTATGACTAGTTTCCAGATTGCTGCTATTGGAGAACCGGAAACTTACTCATACCAACCGAGTCCTGCTGTGGAAAGGATGATGCAACTGATGGACAACATACCTGGCACAGGATTAGGCCTACATCAGCAAGGCCCTATTAAGTTTGACATTCCTACAGCCATGTGGGAAGAGAGGTACTGCATTGGGTTTGATCCCTATACCTCAGATAAGCCAGAGCAGTGCAAAATGGTTCTCTTCATCCAAGGAGAGACTCAGCATGATCATGCACCTGAGTTGCCTAACTCAGATAACTTCTACGAGCAATAGTTTGCCATCTTCGGTGATGTTTATGACCTGTCAGCCCTGACAGCACCTGGAAAGACTACTACTGCCATCCCCATCAGCCTTAATGATGCTTTCCAGATCTTTGACGATGTTACCGATCTCACCACTGGCCGCCTGGAGCCAAAGCCTATTACAGTCGCTGCACTGGGGTCCAAGCTACAGAACTTGGACATTGAGGACCTGCTGCTTCCAAAGGTCTATGAGGACATCGCCACGCTGGTGGAGAGCACCTTTGAAGAGCTTGTATATGAGGACACTGATGTCCCTATTTCTGTACTTTTCAATGATGATGTAATCCCATCTAAGTATGAGGCAATAAAGAGCAACTTTGCTTATGTTTGCGATGTGTATTCAGATGGCATTATGCATGAACATGAGCATTACATGAGCATTTTTGACATTAACGCATCTTGCATTGAAAATGTTAACATTAACACAGATAACAAGCTGTGTCTCCTCCAGATCGCATCGGACTTAACCTCTGAAGAGAGAACAGAAATAATCAGCACATTGAAAAAGCATATAAAAGCCTTTGCTCTAGGCTATGAAGACATGCCGGGTGTCGACAGGTCCATCGCAGAACACAGAATTCCTACCAAGCCGAGGTTCAAGCCAGTTAAACAGAAACTACGGTGCCTCCGACCAGAGTGGGCACAGAAAGTCAAGGAAGATGTTTAGAAGTAGTTGGATGCTAAGTTCCTTGAGGTAGTTGACTATCCAGAATGGTTGGCCAATGTGGTTCCAGTTCCCAAGAAAGATGGCAGGGTCAGAGTCTGCGTAGACTACAGGGATCTGAATAAAGCATGTCCAAAGGATGACTTTCCTTTGCCTTACATTGACGTGCTAGTCAATAGCGTGGCCGCTAGCGCTATGTATTCCTTCGTTGATGGATTCTCTGGGTACAACCAAATCCTGATGGCAGTTACAGACAAGATGAAGATAACTTTCATCACAGAATGGGGGACCTACTGCTACAAGGTCATGCCCTTTGGCTTAAAAAATGCAGGTGCTACCTATCAGAGAGCCGCAACAAAGCTGTTGCATGATTTGATCCACAAAGAGGTTGAAGTCTATGTGGATGATATGATGGTGAAGTCTACTACCAGAGGAGCACATACAGTTGCTCTTGACAGATTTCTCACACGCGTGGAGAAGTATGGACTCAGACTGAATTCGAAGAAGTGCACTTTTGGGGTAACATCCGGTAAACTATTGGGCCACATAGTCAGTCAGAGGGGTATCAAAGTTGATCATGACAAAGCAAAGTCAATCATTGAGATGCTGATTCCCAGAACCGAGACAGAAGTTAGGGGATTTCTGGGACAGCTCCAGTACATCAGCAGATTCATCGCCAAGCTCACTACCATGTGTGAGCCCATCTTCAAGCTTTTGAGGAAGAACCAGCCTATGGTTTGGGATGAGAACTGTCAGTTCGCATTTGAGAGAGTCAAGCACTATCTCTCTAACCCGCCGATCCTGTAACCACCTCATCCAGAAAAGCCACTACTACTCTATCTAGCCTTAGAAGAGGAGTCAGTGGGTGCTATGATGGCTCAAGAGAATGACCGGAGTCGAACACGCTATTTACTACCTGAGTAAGAAGCTACTGCCGATAGAGTGCAAGTACAGCACTGTTGAGAAGCTATGCATGGCTATGGTCTAGGTCACCAAGAAACTCAGGCATTACTTCCAGTCGTACCAAATACAGGCGATCTCCAAGGTTGACCCTATGAAGTATTTGTATGTAGCTCCTTCGCTAGTAGGGAAACTCTCCAGGTGGCTAATCCTATTGTCAGAGTTTGATGTGCAGTATGTCACTACCAAGGTGATCAAAGGCAGGACAATCACTGAATTCTTGGCATCCAGGCCGATGGATGATTCTGAGACTTTTGAACTGGACTTCCCAGATGAGCACTTAGGGGCAGTTGATGTCCAGAAATGGCAGTTGCACTTCAACGGCGCAGTCAACAAAAGGGGTGCAGGTCTAGGGGTCATGCTAATCACTCCTGAGGGCGAACTCATAATGCTTTCAAAGCGGTTGAATTTCTCAGTCACTAACAATATGGCTGAGTACAAAGCATGTCTCTTCAGGCTGGAAACATTGCTAATGGTTGGTGTCCCAGATGTGCAGATATTTGGTGATTCGATGCTCATCATTCACCAGTCCACAGCCGAGTGGGAAGTTAAGGAGGAAAGGCTCAAGCCTTATGCTGAATACATGAAGCTCATGGTCCGCATTTTCAGCTCCTGCCAGTTTATTCACATGCCGTGTGAAGAGAATCAGATGGCTGACGCTTTAGCCACACTAGCTTCAGTCTGTGAGCGACCGCAAAGTCAAGCTCAGCCCATGATTATTGAGCAGTCAAGGATCCCTTGCTATTTTAGAGAACGGGTTATGACGCTAGATCCATTAGACGAAACCCTATGGTACACAGATATCATGAACTTTCTAAAGACTGGAACCTATCCAGAGGAAGCCAACAGAACTGATAAACTAGCTCTACGCAGACTAGCGGCTAACTTCACCTGGCATCAGAGTGTTCTCTACAGAAGAACTACAGATGGCCTACAGCTTCGATGCATATCGAGGAATGAGATCGAATCTGTTATGGAGATGGTACATGCTGGTGTATGCGGGCCCCATATGAACAGATTTGCGCTGTACAGGAAGATTCTACGCCAAGGATATTTCTGGATCACTATGGAAACAGACTGCATACAGTTTGTCCGAAAATGCCATGAATGCCAGATTCATGGAGACCTGAGTCATCTACCGCCAGTCGAATTACAGAATTTGACAACGCCTTGGCCATTCTCAGCTTGGGGAATTGACATCATGGGTGAGATTCACCCTAACGCATCTAATGGACACCGATACATACTGGTAGCTTTAGATTACTTCTCTAAATGGGTGGAGGCAGAATCCTACGGTAAACTGGGGGCAAGACAGGTTGCCAAGTTTATAGAGAAGAATATCATATGCAGATATGGGGTACCACATCACCTCGTGTCTGACAATGGAGTACAGTTCCAGGCCCAAGTTGCAGACTTGCTGGAAAGATACGGGATTGAGCACCATCGATCCTCTCCATATCGCCCTCAAGCCAATGGGGTAGTCAAAGCAGCTAATAAGACTATCAAGCGCATTCTGGCCAAAATAGTACAAACTTACAGGAATTGGCACGAACAGCTGCCATTTGCCTTATGGGGTTACCGAACCACTATAAGGAACCCTACGGGTGCTACCCCCTACCCTCTGGTTTTACGGGACAGAAGCCGTATTGCCAATCGAAGTGGAGCTGAAATCACTTCGGGTCATTCTGGAAGCTCAGTTGCTAGAAACTGAATGGAAAAAGGCCAGGTATGAGCAGCTGGCCACTATTGATGAGAGATGGCTGAAATCTCTCTATCATCTACAACTTTACAAAAAGCGCATGGCCAATGCATTCAACAAAAAGATCAAACCTGTGACCATACAGGAGGGTGATATAGTCCTGAAGCAAGTCAGATTGGCTATCCAAGATCCTCGCGGGAAATTTAGGCCCAACTGGGAAGGCCCATTCCTTGTTAAGAAAATCCTCTCCAAAGGCGCTGTTCGCATCTCGGATCTGGAGGGTAATGAATTCTCAAAACCTGTCAACCTTGATCGGCTGAAGAAGTATTTTGTCTAGAGCAAAGGGCAAAAGGAATAGCAAAATAAAACAAAAAGCCTGGTGAGCTGAAAACCCACATAGGCAGTTCATGCAAAAATTGAGGTAAAAAGAAACATTCGCTCGATGAGTTGAAAATCCACTCGGACAACTCATGCAAAAGTTAGAGCTCTTGAGAGGCAAAAGGAGAGCTTTAAAATAGTTGATCAGAAAATCTCGCACGAGGCTGGTCAATAACAGAGATTGAGTCTGATGCGCATCTGGGACTTCTGTGTTGGTTTTAACATTTCCGTGTAAATGTTTTAATCTCGTTAATGCATATGGAACGCATGTTCATAAACTTAGCCTTAAGTAATACTAGTTGCAAACACAAAGCATCATCATCCTTTATTATATATTATTACTTAACAATGTTTTGATAGTACAGGATTCAAGCTTGACGCAGCACCCACAGCTTGTACTCGTCATCAGTGTCAGGTCCTGCTCCAGGGATTTCCACCAGAGCTATTCGACGGCGAGGCCAAGTCCTTTCCACATGCTCTATGAAGCGAGACTCCAGCCTATCTCCCTCAAACTCTGTCAACCGGGGTATGGTCTGCTGCTGACCATACTGACGACAAACCCTAGCAGGACTGTAGTGCGTGCAACGCCTGAATCCTGGCAGAGGGATACAATCAATGTAAGTCATCATAGTTACATGCTGTATGCGCCACCAGGGATAACTCCATCTGATCTCGCTCTCAGGTCGAGTCCCCATCCATTCAATCCAACCCTGGAAGCTCATTGTCCTTGCCTTTCCAAAGGCATAGCCTCTTCACATATGGCTTTGAGAAAGATACCTCTGCGGGTCACCCGCCGGTGGTGCCAAAATGCCGAGCTTCTCCTGAAGCCAGATCTGTAAAAAAAAAAAGTGAAAACAAAAATAAAGCTCGCTGAGTTGAAAACCTTACAGAAGGCAGCTCAGGCAAAAGTTAGAGTGACTCGCTGAGCTGAAAACCCAAGGGGGCAACTCAGGCAAAAATTAGGGTCTGAAAGTAAAAGCAGAAGCCTGATGAGCCGAAAAACCTACAAAGGCGACTCATGCAAAAGCTAGGGCAAAAATTTTCTAAGTTGAAAACCTACAAGGCGACTTAGGATTTTCACCTACAGAAGAAGCAGACTACCACTGAAGCGCTCAAACTATCCACGCTTCATTTTATCCAGAGCAATGATTGTCTCTGCCACAATCATGGGAAAAGGGGTCCGACCCTGTATCATCTGGTCTACCACAGGCCCAATCAGTAAATCTCCGTGACCGGACGGATCAACAAATAGGAACTATGCCAACAGTCCAAATCCAGCTACCCTCAACCATGATGGGTCTTCCACAGATTTCTGACCGCATAGTTGGAAAAGAGCAATCAGATCTACAGAGCCCTCTGAAGAAAGAAGAGAGCCCACTTCCCGCGGGCCAGCATTAAAAGCCCTGATCAAGTATGGGATCGCATCTCCGATAGGCACTGGCACTGTCAGCATCACTGTCATGCTACAGATAACCCCGAGGATGGCAGCGAACTCCTCATACATCGGACACAGTTCTACGTGCCCAAACAGGAACACATGAACTTCCGGGTCCCAAAACTGCATAGCAGCGTGCAGAAAAGCATGATTGAGGGAAATCTGCTGGAGAGTCCTCAAATATTGGAGTCCAATATCACCTAATTGATTCCATTCACTGTTTCCCCAGTGGCGGGAAAGAGCACGAAGAGCAGGCAACGATTGATGAGTCATCGTGTAATTAACTTTTTGCAAAGAGAGATAGTTGGGTTATGTTTCGCCAATAAACATAATAGCATGATGTATTTATAAGCAGCAAGCAACATTAGATTCCACTCATAAATCCAAAAACTACACAGTGCAAACTCATGACTGTTCATACAGTTGGTACGCAATAACCTTAGCGTACTAGGCACACGATGCTAGTCTGTAACGCGTTATCTTATTCTGATACAGGAAACATAGATTTTCGACATCATGCATATGAAGGCTTGACGTCACATTGCCTCTACATATCGTCTTCACCAAAGTCACCATCCTCTGGACTATCTGGAACACTAATATTGTAACGCTCTAGACGAGCCATTAAGCATGCAATCTCCCAGCCCATCTCATCAGTCATGTGAATGTAGCGATCGCGGTCCTCTGTTGCAACATGCTACCTTGACTGCAAATGCAAACATGTAGAAATATAAGGCATGCATGCATGCATTTCCATACACACGCATTTTACAACAGGTACGCACCTGAGTGGTCAGCATCTCGGAAGCGTGGTAGCGACGCAATCCCACCAAAAGCCTAGAAGAGTCTACCATGGCATCTCTGGATACCTGCACGGGTCAAGCACATATGAGACTACTATTGTTCAAGTAAATACAAAAACTACACATACTCACATGGGTAGTGTTCGGAGGATCAAACTTGATCTCACTCCCGGCCGGCACTGGAAAGGTGGTCTCACGAGGGTTACCAGCCTCGTCGTAAGAGAAAACCAAGGGACTCAGCGGCCATATCAATTGACCCTCCACAAAGCCGGCAGGTCGCTCATATCCTGGGGGCACCTCTGGAGTACAAGGTGCTGCTGTTGGTGGAACCTCCCCAGCTCCAAGTTCTCGAGACTTTTTCGGAACATTACCTCCATGGGAACTGCCAACGACTGGTGAACCCTGGTGACCGCCACGAACACTGCGATGATCACGCTGACTCCTCTGCGTAGAGAGCTCTACGTTCCCCAATAATCTCAATTGGATAAAAGAGGGGTAATTAATTGGCGAGTCAGACAGATGCTCTTGCCTAGGGATACTAGTTAACCCCATAATGACATCTAGGTCAACATCCGTACACGATGCCCAGAACATGACACGCGGTGGTGCGGCAGGCTCTATACGGCTATCAGGTCCCAACTGCCAATCCACGACACACTCACCTAAATAGAAGAGCCGGCCCTCAGAACTCTCTAGTAACATATGATGCTCATCCTTACGCATGGAGCTGGTCACATAGTTAGGTCTTGGACTCATGTTGCACCACGGATCAGCACGTACCTATTCCAGAAATAACAAGAAAGTAAAGCCGGCTCAGGTATTTCTCAAACCAACTCAATATAGTTTAACGCTAATCTAATTGTTCTTGCTTACCTGATCCCAGGTTAGGTCATTGAGGTGCGCCCTCAACTCATCCATTGTGTAGTCAAGCCTCTGACGAGGTGTGCTCCATGCTTGCATGCGCGGGAAGCCAAGCGGTACCCCATACGAAATTTCGGGCTCTGGCAGTAGCCCAAACTCATACGCCATGATCTGCAAAATCAATATGCGTAATTAGCAAAGCAAAATAACAAGCAACATGATGAGGGAATCAACAGTATTCAACGTACCTCAATAACCTGCCAGCAATCGATGATACGATCCCTGCAATGCCTGCTACAGAGATCTAGCCCTTGCATCAGATGGGCTAAACCAGCGCTACCCCAGTCATAGCGCCCAATAGTCTCCAAATTGCGGAGAGCCCACAGGATAGATATGTGAACACTGTTCCTAGAATCATTGAACAGTGTACTCCCCAGAACATACAGTAAAAAGCTACGGGTGTACTGGTCCTCAGAGATTGTTCTGCCAAGTCTTGCCGACATCACTGCCCCTCCAAAGCATGATTTTCCACGACCCGCAACGTGTGAAAATCCAGAAATTCAGTCAGAATGCAGCAGACTGATACCCAAAGATTCAGGTATTTTTCCTGGACTATTTCAATACCAATTTCACTAACAAACTATTTTCCTATGTCTGGCAAAGACAGGAAATTGATCCAACAGACGATCAAAAGTAGTCAAGCCTTTGACTTCTGGTCAAACCGTTGACCCGAGAGTGTTGCGTTCCGACAGAGGGTCCCAAATGCAGACTTTGGAGACAGACAACACTCAATTGATGGTGTGAGAACAAGATCAGACGGTTGATCACCCCAGACCCAACAGGCAGTCACTCTGGTTCCACTGCAGAACCCCCTAATCTAGCAGAGATCACCAGGTCAAGCCCTTGACTGTTAAACCCTATCGTATAGGCATCTGAATGCGCATCTCAGATGAATTACTCGTAAGAAGCCATCGGTCTCACAGTGACCACCAATCAGCGCTGATTGGAATTACCTGAACGCCGGGGCCTTAGTAATTGAACTGAGGTATTTATACTAGTCAAAACCATCGACCAGAAGTGTCAGAGGCCCAACAGAGGATCCTGGAAGCTGTTTCAGAGATATCTAACATTTATATGATGGCGCGAGAATAGACCCAGCAGATGGTCAACCGGGTCCTACAGTTGACCCTACGATCCAGCAGTGATCACACAACCAAGCCCTTTGATTTCTGAAGTCCTAACGCATAGGCATCTGGATGTCGCCGTCCAGATGATTCACTCGCGACGTTGCCATCAGTCTTATTAGGGACAACGGATCAGCCTTGATCATCTAGCCCGAGCACCGGGCTCCCAATTGCTGAATTGGAATTATCAGATCAGCATTGGTCTTCCAGCCCGAGCAACGGGCTCCCAGTGACAGAATTGGGATCCAAGCCTCAACGCAAGCACCTCTATGAGTCAGGTATGCTTCCTACTCTTTATGAAAAGTCATGTTATGATCAGATCACATTTTAATGGCTAACGCATATGCAGCCTTAAAATGATTCTGATCAGGGGGCAAATTGTTGACCCTGACTTTTCACCATCGTATAATTTTGAATTTGTATTGATTAGGCTAGGATTTAGTCCACAGTATAGATCCTAATTATACATGTAGGCCCTCGTGTCTTCCTCTGTGTGTTTTGATGTACAGAACATCTCAAAACTGGTGGGGCCCACCATGGCGCCTGGCGGGACCCGTCGTGTATTCTGGGTATTTTGTGCATATAGAATACCCTCCCTTGTCGCATACAGGGGACAAAATGCTTGAAATGCAAAGAATAGCATTTTCGGCCTCTAGTACTATTCACTATGAATAGTGAATAGGTGGGGCCCACTTGACTACAGCGGGCCCCGCTACCCCTATTGCCTATTCTGTGTATTCTGTATTTACAGAATATGTCTTCTAGTTGCCTTACGCAAGGCATAGCGCTTGGTATCGCAAATGCCACTTTCTGGGTCCACCGCACTGTGGGGCCCACTTAGCATCAGCGGGGCTCGCTGCCCCTATTCCTTATTCTGTGTATTCTGTACTTACAGAATACGTCTTCCTAGTTGCCTTACACAAGGCATAACACTTGGCATCGCAAATGCCACTTTCTGGGTCCATCGTGCTGTGGGGCCCACTTAGCTGAAACAGGGCCCGCTTCCCCAATTAGCCAATTCTGTGTATTATGTACCTACAGAATACGTTCCACTGCTGCCTCACTCGAGGCCATACGCTTGGTATGCTATTTGCCACTTTCCGAGCCCATTTGCTAAGTGAGGCCTACAAGGGTACTATTCATCATGAATAGTACCCAGGTGGGCCTACCCCCCGAATTCGCCAAACTAGGTATTCTGGATGCATAGAATACATTTCTGCTGTCATTTTTATGAAAAATGACTTTCTGGCATGCCAAATGCCATTTTTGGGACAAAACTAGGATCGCCAACCATAAGTTGAGCCCACTAGCCAAAACTCGACGTTCGGGTCCGAATTTGAGAAAATTTATAACTGTAAAGTTTCTCAGAATGACGTTTTCACATAGAGGGACCTATGGCAAGCATCCCGTTTCACCCGTACGGAGTGGCATGCATAGGGTCCAAATGCTATACGCGCAGCGCATAGCACTATGCGTGCAGCATATAGCCAAAATAAGATGTTTGGTTGGGAGCCTTCTCGGGACCTAATTTGGAAAAACTTTCTTCTACAAAGTTCTTCCTCATGTCAAATGACGCTTATACGCAACGGGGCACGTCCTGAAAATCACCACAGCGGGCCCTACGGAAGGGTTCCAAAACTATGCGCACCGCATGTAAGCTACATGTGGCACACATAGCTTACATGCGGCGCACATAGTTTAGGGTTTTTGTAAATTCAGACAAAAATTACAAAATTGCCACGCCTAAAAAATTCTCTATAAATATAGAGTTAAGGGTCTGTCATAAGGGTCCGAAAATTGCTCTCTAGAGCAGGCAAAACTCTACCAAAATACTCCCACAAAATTAATTAGGCCCCTAATTAATTAAATCACTTGATTTAGAGACTAAATTGGCTTAGTTAGGCTCCCTACACGCGGAAGGAAGGAAGATCAAGAAGAAGACTCGACCAAAACAAGGTAAATCTTCTGATTTTTGTATTTTCTTCCATTTTTCTTCTGTTTGCCTAGCTATATGCACCACATGTCACACTATATGTGGTGCATATAGCATACATGTGGCATGTATAGCCCACATGTGGCGCACATGAGGCTATATGTGGCGCATATAGCCTCCATTTTTTAAAGAAAATGCCATTTTTCCTCTGTTTTTCGCCGGATCTGGCCTATTTCAGTGTTATTTAAGGTTCCCTCATACCTTAGATGCTCTGGATCTGCCTAGATCTAAATGGTTTTAACTTTAAAATCTCTTTTTATGTGTTGGATGCAAATCCGTGAAGCAAAAGTCCTGTTTTAGGTCCGATCTACCTAGATCGGGGCTAGATCTTGGGTTTTTATTAAAAAGTTTTCGATTTTGCTTCTGTTTTCTACCCTATGTGCGCCACACATAGGGTGATGTACGCCACACATAGCTTACATGTGGCGCATGTCACCTTATGCGCGGCGCATATAGTTCCCGGTTTTCAAAACCCAACCCGAACCGCCTCAAAAACACTTCGGTTTTGAATTTTCCAGCAACTCCAGTAGCTTTCTCATGCACTTGGGTTTTGGATCTATCATAAATCATCAAGATTTATTAATTTTAGCCTTGAAATTAATTATTTTCATTAATTGCTTAATTAATGTTTTGGTTTGATGAACCGAAGGCCTAAACGAGCTCAAAACAAGGTTGTTAACCCTCACTTTTCACCATTTTATAATTTTGGATCTTTATCAATTTGACTAGGATATAGTCCCAGTATTGATCCTGATTATATGTATAGGCCCTTGTGTCTTCCTCTATATGTTCTGACGCATAGGACATTTCA
>CANYBF011951628.1:0-51667 GCA_948192965.1 Dalechampia spathulata
TTTATATTTATTTTTAATAAATTTTAAAAATAATATTTGTCTTCATGTAAATTTTAAAAAATAATATTTATCTTCATATAAATGTTAAAAAATAATATTTATCTTTGAATTAAAATTAAAAAAGTAATATTTATCTTCATAATTAATAATCTAATTATGAATCTAATTAGATATAAAATAATTAATAATATACCAATCATAATTAATATAAAATAATACATTAATTATAATTAATAAATTTATTTTGTTTAGTAATTTATATTAAAAAAATTTATTTTATTATTTATATTTGTTAGATTAATTTTTATATTTATTTTTAATTATTTTTAAAAAGTAATTAATGATAAATTAGTAGTATTTATCTTTGAATAAAATTTAATAAGTAATAAATGTAAATCAAATTAGTAATTTTTAACAAATAAAAATAAAATGAGTAGTATTTATATTTGAATAAAATTAGTAGTTTTTAACTTTGAATAAAATTTAGTAGCTAACAAATATAAATAAAATGAGAAGTATTTATCTTTAAATTATGAATTTATAATATTTTAATTTATTAATTTTAATAGTGATATAATATACTAATCATAATTAATATAAAATGATACACTAATTATAATTAATAAATTTATTTTGTACACTAATTTATATTAATATTTTATATTTATTTTTAATAAATTTTAAAAATAATATTTGTCTTCATGTAAATTTTAAAAAATAATATTTATCTTCATATAAATGTTAAAAAATAATATTTATCTTTGAATTAAAATTAAAAAAGTAATATTTATTTTTATATAAATTTTTTAAAATAATATTTATCTTTAAATTATTAAAATTAAAAGGGAGAGATAAACTTGTATTTTCGCTTTTCCTTCCCTTTTTTAATATATATATGATATATGATAATATAAATAAGTTATTATATAAAAGAATTAATTAAATAATATATTTAATTATTTTTAGTTATTTAAAAATATAAATAAAATAGTATACTATTAATATTAATTGAAATTTAAAATAAAGAATTAAAGTATGAGATGCATCCATGGAAACGACGTTTTTGATATTAGATCTACGTGCGAGTTTACATCTCCAGTCTTCCATGTTGTAATTGGAAGCTAACCCTAGAAGCAACATTCCTAAATCTTGAACAACCATACGTGAGTCTTAATTTTCTTCTAAACGGAAGCAAGTTTCGATTAGTGAGATCTCGGATTTGGGTTGACGATCTTTGCGTGGAGAAGTGAAGCTCGGAAATTGTGGCAACCAAAGTCGAGTACGACTGAGCCAGTTAGTTTGGTTGGAGGGAAATTCTGATTATTTGTTTGTTCGAAGAGACAACGAGGATGAATCTGAACGGTTGCTTTTAATCGAAAGGGTAATTGATTCTACCGAGTCAGCTGAGGTAACACCATTTCTTGTGTTCTTTGTACCGAGTTGTGTACTTGTGTTCTTTGTTCTTTGCTTTTTGTTCGTTGTTCTTTGTAATTGATTATACCTATATTGCAAGCTAGTTGGGAATGTTAGATTACAATAATGTGTGTTATCGTTGTGTGGCTTTTCACAGATTTGTGTGTCGGTTGGTATTTGTTACTGAAATTGGATATGTATTCTGCCGAGTAATCGTTACCCTCATTTCCTTAATCGGATGCTGAATTTGGAAATGTTCTGCTGCTGCTTTCAGTTGAGTGACTATCTTTGATTTTGATAAAGTGGTGTTTGTAGTTGATTTAAGGTTGGACTTGCTGGTTTAAGGGTGGATTTGGTGAGATAATGTTGCTCCCTTGGTGAATTGTTGCATCTGAATAGATTGAAATTCCTTTCTGCAAATAGAAATTAGGGATATTAGTTGGTGGAACTTGTAGTGTGACTGTCGATGGTATTCTTGAGGAGACATAGGCACAATTTAAGGTAATTAATTGGGTGGTATTTATCAAAGGCAACAATAGGAATATACGGGCCTTTTGGGTACTTAGAAATGCAACATAAAATCATGAGATAATATGCTTATATTATAAAATTATTTAACATAAATTTCATATTAATTATTAAACTAATGATATTGGATGGTTAGAAATAAGAAAAAACAAGAGAAAGTTCACCACCATTTAACCATCTTTCTTCTCCACTTTTAATATAATATATTTCTGTTAGAAAAGATAAGGAGAATATTAAGGTAAGACAGTTTAAGGATAGAATATCATTCATTAGTGTAATAGAAGTTTTTCGAACAAAATGTTTAAATTGTTGAATTGATTGATGCTTTTAGTTATATATATATATTGATTGTTTCTTTCTATTGATATATTTTTTTAAAAGATGACATTAATTTATTATAAATAGGTGATATCGATTATTTAATTGATATGATATATGAAATATTCAAATATAATTTTTGTCCATATTATACTTTAGAATTCATTTTTAACATAAGTGTATAAAATTGATAATAATCAATTGTGATATTGATTCTTTGTATTACATTATTATTTATTTGAGTCATATATTACATACTAATACATTAATTTGATTAGTTAATTATGTTATTTTATAGTTTAGTAAGATATTAAAGTGTGCAAGTACCTTACCCCTTGCCTCTTGTGCTTAGGCTTTGTCCCGCTTTATGTTTATTATTTATGTGATTTCACATTATATTGAACTTATTGAGATGAGTAATGGGTGATAGTTTTACATTTATATAAAAAAAACCTTGGTTTGCTACCATCAGGCTATGAAAAATTTGTGATATTTGATTCGTTCTTTGTGATTTTTTTTATCTCCATTTGCCAAAGGTTTATACATGATTGTTTTTTATTGTCTTTTTGCTTTCTTATATTTCATGGACGCAATGTAATCTTATTATTCAAGGCTGGAAAATATGTGAATATGACATTTGTCACATGATATGCATTAGAAGTGTTTCTAACCATTGTTTAAATTTGTTATGTCATCCATTGGAAATGCGGTTGCAATGTAAAACGGTTGAAGGGCTATGGATGTAGTTTAGCAATTAGTAATTTGAAAATGTATTCATCCATTCCATGGTA
Organism: Dalechampia spathulata; assembly: GCA_948192965.1. Lineage (NCBI taxonomy): Eukaryota > Viridiplantae > Streptophyta > Magnoliopsida > Malpighiales > Euphorbiaceae > Dalechampia > Dalechampia spathulata. Next base: position 3,051 of record CANYBF011951628.1, read on the forward strand.
ATTCAACATGTATTTGGTTGTATGATTGGGTTCAAGTAGTGAACACACAAAAAGTGTAAATATTGTACCGTAATGGATCCAATTGAGTTTATTTGCTTGATCGGAGGTGCTAAATTTGAGTCATTTTCTTGGTGATCTCTTGATATGCATACTTGCTTGAGCTAAAGCATAAGATTGAAGTGTTAAAACACCATTTTATTACATTTTGTTATGTGGCAATATTTTTATTGAAGTAAGTTTGTTCCTTTTTTCACGAAAACAGATAATTTCCACTTCTGAACATTGCCTTTACTTCTTGAAACAAATAGTCATACTCTATTCTATTATGGTTAATCGTTGTACACAGCAACAAGTATATAATTAATATACAAATTTTATTCATGTTTGATTTTTGTAAATGTATTCATATTTTATGATGCATGTGTAATAAACTTGTGGAATTGATACCAATCATTTAATATGAAAGTAGTTATAGTATATGTGATGCTAATTTATAATTGGTTTGAAATTTATTAAAAATGCATGTCAAATTTTCATCTAGACTTTAATATGGTATTTGATTCCGTTGTGTAATGCAGGTAGAATTAATATGGTAATATAATGCTAGTATGATAGAGCACGTAAGCTTTAAAGTTGACATAAATTTGACAAGCTAGCAGTGACTGCCTAATATATACCTAATGAGGTTGTAATTAATGAAACTTATATATATATATATATATATATATATATGTATAGTCTAGATGAAAATTTGACATGCATTTTTAATAAATTTCAAACCAATTATAAATTAGCATCATATTAAAAATAAAAGTATATTTTAACCGATTGTTATGAGTTATTATATGTTAATTGCAAAGATATTTTCTAGCTAAGCTTTTATGTGATAAAAAAAAAAAAAAAAACAACAGTAGTTTAAAAAATATTTGCTTTTATATGGTGTGAATAAATGAGTTTGATTTTTAAATTATATTACAAACTATGTTTGCTTTTATTTCTCCCATTCAATTTTAAATGCTCCCACTGCTAGGAACATTCCAGAAATAAATGAAAGCTCGTTAGCCTTAACAGCAGCTGCCGCAGACACTTGGCAAGTACGACACCAATTTCCACATTCGACAATCCCGATCGTGTAGCGGAGTGATCTGCAACTCCGACGAACCAACCGGTTTTAGTTTCCTATTTACGTAAAGATATAAAACCCCAATGTCGATCTGCTCATCTGATTCGTCGTCATCGTCGTCTTCATTATCATCGACCAAGGCATGGATTGTGCATGGCATTGTGGCTGGGGCTGCAATTGCTGCGGCTTTAGGTGCTCGAGCTTATTTTGGTCAATCTAGAAGGTTTCGGAGCCGGGTTATCGGAATCATTCCTGCTCGATTCGCTTCTTCTCGGTTCCCGGGCAAGCCACTTGTTCCTATTTTAGGGAAACCCATGATCCAGGTAGTTGTTTGCTTCTTTTCTATTTCCTTATTTCTTTTCCTAAGTCATTTTATTCCTTAATGTTTTTTTGCTCTTCTTTATAAACACTGAATAGTAAATTGAATGCTACAATCATACATATGCGCATAGCCCAATTGCAAATCACTTGGTCAATGTCCATGGATAAGATCAATATTGTCACCGTCACATCGCAGTTTTCTACTAATTTTCTTTTTAACCATAGTTTTCTGCTAATGGGTTTAGTTGATCATGTGCAGAGAACTTGGGAGAGGGCTAAACAGGCAACTACATTGGATCATATAGGTAAATCAACTAGCCTCATCATTTTTTTCTTTAATTTGGAAATGATGCAACAAATGTCACAATTGATCGTGTTTGTGAAATGCTATTGCTCTTTTAAGTTAAAAACCATAATCAAGACCTCAAACTTTACATATTTTTTGATATAGGTCCCTAAATTGCTTTATTTTAAAGTCTTTAGGCTCGAAACTTTAAAAAACCTTGAAAAGTAAGCTCTTGGTTGATAGATTGTAGCACATTTGTTTCATAGGCACGCTGCAAAATGCATTTACTACAGAAAATAAGAAATGCACCATATTTAAGAAATAAATTAGAGGGAAATAATTCATTAGAAAGAATTCACATGAACCAAATCCCTAAACCCTAATCTGTTATTTGTCAAAATTCCTTAAATCCTTCTCACGATAAATTTTGCATGATTGCCACAAGTGAACTTCATCTTTTTGAGATTTCATTTCGCAATGTGATAACAAATTCAAGTTTTGGGGATTTAGTTATTAGAGTTTGAAACAATGAATTTTGATTTAGGAACGGGAAGAACAAACCTTTTCTATGTAGTTGTTAAAAAATGAGTTTTAAATGTTATTGTTTGAAATTTACATGCTGAACAATCTATCAACCAAGGGTTTATATTTAACATTTCGTAAAATTTGATGGCCTAAGATTGCAAACTATTAGCTTAGGGGCCTAGATCAAAAAACTTGTAACATTTAGGGCTTGTATGGTTTTTGCCTTCTCGTCCCATCAAATTGCATTCTTATAATATTATTTCTGTTTTGGACTCAAGTACATTTTTCCTTGTACTTCCTTTTTTCCGTCATTCATTCTTTGGGCGGAGCAAAGAGAGTTTAGTTGATCATATTTCACATGTTATTACTTGAGCAATTTATTGTTAGAAAATATAATTTTCTTTTCAAGTGAATCAATGAAGTTGTCCAAGCCGACAACAAAAAGATGATATTGGCTTGATTATCTATAGAAGTTTGTGCATCATATAAATCGAATAGACAAAGGAAAACTTGTTTTTGATTTACATGGCTTTAATGTCACAGCAAAAATGGAACTACAGCGACCCATTAGTGCAATGACTCCTGCTTTTAGCTTGGTCTCTTGGTTTTGAATGATAAACCTTCTCTTATCCATGCTTAGTCTATTTAGGAATTGAGATGGATCATAAGTTAATCTATTAATTTCTTACTTGTTCTATGAAGGGCACCCTTATTGCATGGACTCTACTTTGCTGGAATTAGAGAAAAAATGCATGTGAATTTTATTTTGTCTATTTTTCTCAAATGTAAACAGAGTATTTTCTCTATTATTTTTGCAGTTGGTTTTTCTTTTTTTCCTTTAGAATTTTGAGTTGAATATTTGGTAAAAAATAGGGTATTTTTTATGCTAAACAGAGGCTCTTCTCCCAGTCATATTCCACGGAAAGCTTGATTTACAATTTATAATGACTATGCCAAAGCATATGAACCTAAACCTTTACCTAATACCATAATGTCATAGCATGGTCGCAGTGCCTTATAGGTGCATGAGAGATTTACCAAAAAGTAAATACCTTTGTTAGTTAATGGTATGATATGATGCTAAGTGTAGTTAAATTTTGTAGTTAGATTACCTCTAATTACATGAAGATTGAATTCTAGGATGGAAATCTTTGTATGATGGGCCTTTTTTGTCAGTAATATTCCACGAAAAAGTTTGATTACAATTTGAGATGACTAGTCTTAAAACATATGAACCTCAACTTTAAAGTTGTTATCCAAGGGTCTTAGCCTGGTTCAATGCCTTAATAGATGCATGAGAGAGTAAACAAACACTAACACTAGCTCTCTTAATTAATTTCATGATTGAGTGAGTCAATTTTGTCAGCCAGATCAAAGATTGAGGAATGGGCTGAATGCCTTCTTTCTTTTTCTTTTCTTTCCAATGTTGGTACGTGGCAACTGTGAAGCGGAGCCAAACCCTATATTTGGTCATGAAAGAAGCTGATACAATCATTTGTGGTGCTGGAGTGCATTTTTTATGTAACTGATATTCACTAGACTTGAAACTTTTGCATCTGTGTAAAATGTAATACTTTTTTTGCTTGTAATCTCATTCATATTTTGTTGCTGATACAGTCGTGGCAACGGATGATGAAAAGATTGCAGAATGCTGTCGTGGATTTGGTGCAGATGTGGTAATGACTTCAGAATCCTGTCGAAATGGTAAGTTACTCACCATTTTTAAGAGGTATTTATTTTTTCATTGGATATTGTCATAGCTAAAATGTTGTCAGTTTGTAGGTACGGAACGATGCAATGAAGCACTTGGAAAATTAGAGAAGAAATATGATGTGGTTGTCAACATTCAGGGGGATGAGCCACTCATTGAACCTGAGATCATAGACGGAATTGTCAAAGCACTGCAGGTCAAAATCATGGGCTTATCTTCTATCATTAGCCATATTAACTGTCATAACTTACGAACAACAAATTCATTGTAATCTGTTTGTAGTTTGCTCAGTAAGGTCTTTTTTTTGCTCAATCTGCAAACTGCAAACTTGATTAATATGGGGAGTAGTGTCTAGCTATATTATCTTCTGATCATTGTACCTTTAATACAATGAGTTCTCAATGAGATTTACTTATGGATATAGGCAGCCCCAGATGCAGTTTTTAGCACTGCTGTAACATCTTTAAAGCCTGAAGATGCATTTGATCCGAACAGAGTGAAATGCGTGGTGGATAATAGTGGTTATGCTATCTATTTTTCAAGGGGGCTCATTCCTTATAACAAGTGAGTTGTCATACATTGATATAAGGGTGGATTTATTGTGTGTTTTCTTTTATATTTATCTTCTCTTTTCTTGTACATTAACTTTATGGACATGTTGTGTGCTTGTACAGATATGGGAAAGTCAATCCACGATTTCCCTATTTGCTTCATCTTGGAATTCAGGTATAAAGAAGTTATTCCCATATTTGGGTGGTTTTAAGTTTATGTAATTGTTATTGTATGTGACCCATGTTTGGTTATTTTTAAGTAAGACTGCATAATACATGTTTGAGCAGAGTTATGATGCGAAGTTTCTAAAGATATACCCAGAGCTTCAGCCTACTCCCCTGCAACTGGAAGAGGATCTAGAACAACTTAAAGTTCTTGAGAATGGTTACAAGATGAAGGTACTCTGTAAAATTCACTTACCTCTGCCTATTGCTTTGACCAACTGGTTCTGATATTTGATGTAGATATGAATGAAGTCAATAAAAATGAGGATCAAATAATCAAAAAATTCAAAATATTTGTTCCATTGACAATAATAGGTGTCTAGATGTTTGAAGCACAAGAAGCATGATTCACCTTCAACTTTGGGAGATTCTTGATAGCCTCACTAACTTGGTGTAAAAGCCAATAGGGATAATCTTGTAGGATTTGAAGTTTACGGCTAACCCATTAATCAGTCTGGGTCTGGAATTTTCTCATAAATGAGTATCGAGTAATCAAATCACTCAAACACGTTGCAAATTACTTTCAAGCAACCATAGAACTTTGGGATGAACTCTAGGAAGAACTTGTCATTAACACTACAATTAACAATATTTTTAACCATCCACCAACAATTGTTAGTGTACGATGATGATTCAAAATATGATAATGAAAAATATTGAGGGAATCAAGCACCAGGCAAGGGAAATAAATCACTCAAAGATTCTCACATCAAAATACGCTATCTTAGAATTATGGCTCCTCAGCATAAAAGCCTTCCTTGATGGGAGCTATGACACAGAGAATTTCTTTCAATACCTATCTAATATAAACAGGTTGAGCTAGTCAAATCAAACTAGCTAGTGGTGCAACAACTTGGTAGGACACATTGCTAAATAACAAGAGACAACAAGGTAAGACACCAATTCATATATGTAGAAAATTGAAGCAGTTTCTCAAGGGTAGATTTGTGTCCCTAGACTATAAGCAAATGCTACTTAGGCAATACAATTAGGGTGCAAACAAGTGAAATTGAGTTGAACTTTGACTCATTTATAGGTGGAGTAGATGTAGATTGGTACTTAGCATAAGGCAATTGATTTTGTGTAAGATGAGTATCAATCCCATTTATGGTCACATTATGAGTTTGACCCAACAACACTTTCTTCAATTCATGGAGTTTTTGCATGGTATCAAATGATTGCATGAACTCTAGATCTATTTGTGGACCTAAGACTTTTGAGATAGGTCTAGATGTTTGATGGGCCTCTCAATAAAAGGTCATGTTTAACAAGTTATAATTGATCCAAACTAATGGCCCTTGAGGTGTAGTGTTGGAGAATCTCACATAGAAAATATACAAGGAATTTAAGTAGCATATAAGTGGAGTAGATTGACATTAAGTACAAAGCAATTGCTTATGTAAAATGGATGCCAACCTCATTTATGGCTATGGCGTAAGTTTGGTCAAATACTCTTTATGACCCATGGAGTTTCTATAAAGTTCAAACACAGAGATGAATTTCCACTAACCTCGTTTTGTGCAATGGATGAAGCACATGGTATGCTAGTAATTGGGCTATTAACAACTAATTGACAATTCATTATGCAATTAGCATGTGCAACTTCCAACAAAGACAAACAAGTTGTGACCAAAGAAATATAACCTATTTTTCAAAATATAGATGCAACAACTAGTATAGTTGCTACGCAAATAAATGATGATGGAATTAACAAGCAATCTACATGTCAAAGCTTATTAGGAAGTGTTTTGAATGAAAAGAGCTCAATCATGTTTATGGTGAGTGTATGCTAATGGAGTTGTAAACCTTGCTACTCTTTATGAGGAAGATGTTCAAGATGATTGATAATATTCATGACATTGAAGATGCAAAATTTTGAAGACAGGGAACTATATCATAGAAAGACTGCTGCATGATATATAAATTTATTTCTTATCTTTGCATAAAAATAAACCTTAACTTTGTAAAGGTGCGTTTAACTCAATGCTGCAGGTGATTTTAGAGAGTGTGCAAACAACACTTTGACATGGCAAAAATGGACTTTTGTTGTTAATTAAGATTAAGAGGTCGAAGGGGGAGAAAATATTTGAAAAGGAACTTAAATCCCTAAAACTTCAGACATTTCTTCAAAGGAAAAGGCACCCATTTTTATCGTACACGAGACAAGGATTTGTTAGACCAATTAAAGTTGCAACCTAAGTACAAGGAAGTGATAGAATCAATAATGACGATTATATGATTGATTTACTAGATGATTGTTGGAATTTCAAAGACCTTCATTGTTGTAGACTTATTTGGATATTTTTTTGTGGAATGTCGACTGAACCTGAAACAAACTTGAAGGGAAGTTATTTCCTTGAAAAATTTAACCTAGTCAATCCTAAAACATAACAAAGTAAACATGGTCAAGGAGCTTACTTTAGGATTGGATATCTTTTGTTGTGGAACTCTCACTAAGAAGTGTAATGTATGGTTGAAAAAATCTTATGAAACTCAACTTCTAGATATCAAGGACCGATAAACAACACTATAAGATTATTTCTCAGAAGTTTTACGAAAACTAGCCATCTCCATGATTATTCTGCTTGTTGATAAGATTATTTTAATAGATCGGAAGCATCTTCTATGATCAGTGATCTCTTTCCTCCATGTGAACTGGATTTCTTCCGATTAACATATTAGCTATTATGTCAGTTGATAGGCGGATGATTATAGTTGATAATTATTGGTTGGCATTCATGGAAATACGAGTGTGGAGTTGCTTGAAAAATGACTTGTTGGGGAAATGGGTGTGTTTGCATTGCAGGTGATAAAGGTGGATCATGAGGCACATGGTGTTGACGCTCCGGAGGATGTTGAAAAGATGGAAACATTGATGCGTGAAAGGAACCTGTTATAGTTCTGTAACAAGGTTATGCTGCAACTTCATAGATTTCATTTGTAAATCTCATGCTTTATTCCATAGGAGGATGATGATGATGCTCTTCATTGTTCCATAATCGAGTTTTCCAGTACGATCTACTTTAATTCATATTAACCAAATAATTGACAATGTTTTAAAAATATTATATGGTCCTAACTATCAGCAAGTTGTCTGAATTGGGCTTTCTTTTTCACATTTTTCATCCTCTGATGCGGACCACAAATTCATTTCCTTCCAATTTTATATGCACTGCATTTATTAAAAATCAATAAAATACCTTCAAAATTCTATTACAAAAATAAAATTTTGGATTTCAATATTGTAGGAATTAGTATTTATCTGATTATCCTTTATCCATCAGCAGTCGATTAATATAAAAATCTAAATATTAATTTTTAATAGAAAATATGTTTTATTTCATTGTAAATGTTAAGATAATAATAAATATAAATTTTATTTCAAAATAACTATTAATTATAATAATCATTTGCATTCACTGTATATGTATATTATATGATTTTGATCTTTTTATTTTGTGAAATAACTATGGAAAATAAAACTTAAATTTTCAAATGGATTTGTTTTTCTCTATAAGCTAAATTGGTATATATATATAATTTACCGCAATTAGAATAATGACAGGGGGGGTTAACAATTCGGGTAAGAGAATCTTATCTGTGTCATTAATTTGTAAGTATAATGCTAATTCTAATTATTGAGTTAAATTGATATATTTGATATAAAATAACGTCTATAACAAGAAAATTAACAATCAAATCTAAAATTAAAATTATAACTCATGACACAATCAAACTCCTTTTTTAATATTCATATCAAAATTACCATCCTAATAATTATTGCAAGATTAACATCAAATAAAATCGTAACATAAGAGTGAATGGCAAGGAAATTCCAAGAGCTATTTCTAGAAATACAGAAAAATATTTGCAGTATATTTTTTTAAAAATATGGAATTTAAAAATTTATTTTTAAAAATTCATAAAAAATATATAATATATAAAAATTATTTAAATATATGTTAGATATTTGAAACATATATTTTAAATATTTGAAATTAAAAATATTAAATATATACTATTTAAGAATAATATACCTTTTATATATTAAGATTATTAATTTCAAAACATATTTTCATAAAAAATATATATTAAAAATATAAAAAATAAAAAAATCATATTTTTGAAAAAAGGACAAAATACAGTTTTATAAATACTTTATTTCGTCCCATATTCTTAAAAATATTTTAAATTCTTTAGATTATTTTGGTGAGATATGAATGCATCAACTAAAAATTTAAACATGTTTATTGGTATATTTTGAATAAGGTTTATTATTAAAATATCAGTTTTGTATTTTTTAAAAATGTATTTTAAATATTTTTGAGATTACATCATTTTTAGTTAAATTATTTTTAAAATATCAAATTTATTTTGTATATTATGATTTTTAATCATTAATTATTAGATACGAGTAATATGTAATTGATAAATATGATAAATAATATTAACGATTGATCATTTATATATTTCTATTATAATATATATGATAAATATATATATTTACATATCTTTTCTATCATAATATATACAAGTATCTATTTATTTTTATATTATAATATATATTTTGTTTTTATATTACAATATCAACATTAAAGAGGATGAAAGTAGAAATAATAAAGTACAAGGATTGACAACTTGCAATATTTATCATATTGATATCTAGCGATGGTTGGCAATTAGCGATGATAATGACCCATCGTTATAATGATATAAAATTAAAATTGAAAATGAATATAACGTATTTTTTGAAATAATAAATTAAAAAATTAGATATATTATAATGGAATATTAGAATTTGAAGGATTTTAATATAAAATCTTAATATTGGTGTGTTATGAAAGTAAGGGAGACTTGAACCATAATCCGAAGGTGTTGTCCGAGTCATGTCTTCAACCTCAATGCTCTCTTGGTGCTACCCAAACATTACAAATCATTGTCTTGATGCTTGATCAAGTTGAGTTTTGAAATGATCATAGTGGGAAGCTCATGTAATAAGATGAGCATGCATGCATGCAACTTGTTCTTGTTTTAGATGGAAAGAGTGGAGTACACGCGTCCGTTTGAAAGGTTACATGAAATCCAAAATTCCAGAAAACACCCAATTGACCATCTACGTGTATTAATTATTTCCATATTATTGTAATTTTATTTAATTAAAATAATACAAATATGCAATGATCATAAAATAAAAATAATGTCGGCAGGTGGGTGATGGGTTGATGGTTGATTCAATTTGGTTATGATAGGCATTCCCCAACTTATAATATGGTTGAGGACACGTGTAAAAATAAATGGGAAAATAGTTAAAATTATATAATCTATTTTTTATAATTTTAAAATTTTCATATTTTTGAATTATTTTTTAAAAAGCTTTATCTATTTATGAACAAAGCCCAATTCAATTTGCAATTGTGCCCAATAATAAGGACATTGTTCATAAAAGCCCACCTCCAATCATACACTTTTAAATAGGTTTTATTATATTTAAATTTTATTTTGAAAACTATCAACTCTATCAAATAAATTTCAATAATTCTAAACTTATTTTCCTTTTTCTACTGTTTTCTTTCTTCTTTTTTTTATACTATTTTATTTTAATTGTGTTTTTCCTTTCTTTTTTGGTATTCTTTATTAAATTTGTTATATTTCTTTAATTTTATTTTATAGTAAATATTTGAAAATAAATATATATTATATCATACTAGTATATAGTATATATCGATAAATAAATATATACAATACATATTAATAAATATATATATATTATTTATTAATATATATAATAATATATAATGATAAATATGTTTATATCTATATGAACATATTTTTGTTATATAAAATATTATATTTATTTATATATATTCATGATAAAAAATAAAATCAATATATATATAATAAATAATTAGTAAAAATATAGAAATATTAAAAAAATTTATAAGCTTGAGGAGGAGGCAAAAGAAAAGGAAGAAAGAATGAAAGAAACAACTGAATATGAAAACATATGAAAGGATAAATTAGTAATATTACAAATTTTAATGATAAAAATTTAACTATAAAATAAAATTGCTATATATGAAATTTGATATTTATTATAATTTTCTTAATTATAAAAGCAACGAAATTTACTTTATATTTTATAATAATTTTTAAAAATTTTATTAAAACAACAAATTTTTTTTATAAAAAATAATGATTTTTATTGTAAATACACAATAAATCTAAAATAAAAATTTTCTAGGATTTATATTAAATCTCAAAACCGTTATTTTTATAAATATTTTTTAAAATTTATTATTTTTATGCTTTTTTTAAAAAAATACATCATTTCTATAAAATTTTCTCTATTGATATTTTTCAAAATTGGCCCTTTTTTAAAAAATTAATACATATAAATGGGTTTTTTTTTTAAAATTTTTGATTGCAACGATAAGTATTTACACTTTTATGGAAAATACTTTTATTTAAGGTAGATGATAATTAAAAATATAAAAGATAAACTTCTATGGGTTTTATCAAATTTTATATATTTTTTATGGATTTTGTATTAAAAACTAACTTCATTGGTTTATTTTATTTTCTGTAAAAACCTTTTTTTAATCTCTAAATGATTAACGTGACGTGTTGCACCTGAAATCAATTTATAAATAATTACAGAATTATACTTATCTAAATCTTATTTACATTTTGGTATTATCAAAATTAATTAATATAAAATAAATAAAAAAATTTAATGATATATTAAAATCTTCCTAATCATGTTTAATATTGAAATAATTAATCATTATTATCTATACAAAACATAAGCAGTCAATCAATCGTCTTGTTTGATTAATATAATACAATTTTTTCATGATTCATGTACATATAATATCATTATTATCAGCCTTTTTTCTCAATTTACTACCTTGAACATCCAAATTATCTTAAAATAAAATTAATTAATCATGTTTATCTATCTTTAAAATTTTAGATAAGCTTTATTGAATTTATTGATATTCAAAAAACTTAATAATTTTATTATACTTGTGTTATACTAATTAAATTAATTTATATATAATATAAATTAAATCTAAATAAATATATTAGAATTAAAATCGCTGAAAAAGGATGAGAAAACATCAAAAAGCATGGGAATTGAATGTCACTTTCTTTCTTTCATCACCAGCGTACCAAATTATATGTTTTTTCCCCTTACTTTAAGGAGGTATACCCTTTTTATACACTAAAAGAAATTATTTAATTATAAAATTTTAAAATGCATAAATTTAATTAAATATATCTATTTATTAAAATAAATATTTAATAATATATTATTTAATTTAATATATTTCTAAACATATTTTTATTTAAATATAATTCGTAAGTTATTTATCACCTAATTATTTAATTGAAAGAATAACTTCTTATCCTCTTTATGGAAGATGGTAAGATGTTTTATCATTAATGACTAAAAATTACACTAAAATTACATATTTTTATTATATAATTATATACAAGTGTTTTAAAATATATTTTCATACAGATAATGTTATATTTTAAGACATATTTTCAAATTATTATAATTATTATTAAATACAGATATATATATATACAATGAATAATTTACTACATAAGTATTTTTAATATAAATAAAGTTGAATAACATAATAGAATTAAGAAAGGTTTTTCATTGACGAACATCTTAGAAATACATATCGAGTATTTGAAATAATAATATTGGATTAAAATAAATATATTAAGTCCCAAAATAGAATTAAAAATATTTTTTAAAATTTTTAATTTATAGAAAAATGAGTGATGTTTGAAAATATCATTTGTAGATATAGTATCTCAAATTTTAAATAAAAAAGATATATGGGTTCATTTTATTTGAATTATTTGAAGTCAAATATTTTATAAAATGTATACATTTAATGAAATCTTATGTTTGATTTGTAAAATTAAGAATGAAATATGTTTATTTTATGAAATGTTATATGACTTAAATATGTTATTTTTGTTGGATTTGAAATACCATCTTTTTATAAATATTTATTATTAATACTCATGAAATCTAATATTTATATATTTATACTTATTAGATTTATAAACACTTTAAATCAAATAATATATTTATCAAATATATATATATTAAAATATGTATAATTTAATAAAAATATACATATTTTAAAATCTTATAAATCAAATAGAATATAAGAACTATATTATATTCTATAAAGTATGCATATTTTAATTTTAATTTAATAAATCAAATAAAATATTATATCAAATATAAAAAATTTATAAATATTTAAAATTATTTTAACCAAACAAAATCTACAACATACATTAAAATAAATAAATAAATAAATTTAAATACATTATTTTTAATTATTCTTTTAGCTGAATTTGTATACTATTAGTATAATATTTGACCATAAATTTTATATACAAATCATAGGAATTAAAATAAGCAGATTTTAAAATAATAATATGATATTGTTTAAAAATATGCCATATAATAAATAAAGCATATATAATGTACATTTAAATAATTATATAAAAAAAAATAAGGGGGCACATTAACAGACTTTATGAAGTTGGGATTTTTTTGTTTTTTCTTAAAAAGGATATTTAGTTTGCTTTGTAAAAAGGTTTCGTAGATTCTAATAATGACAATGACATTTCAGAATAATATAACCCATAAAGATATTTTACTTTTCTTCTCAAGTGATCTTTCTAAATTATTGTCTTATTACCATACGAATGATACTAATTTTTTTTAAATAATATTTCATAATTATTATTAACAATAATTAGACTATAGTATTATTAACAATAATAATAAATAATATATATATATATATATATATATATATATATGGCTTTTTTCATATTACAAACCTTTAGAAAATGATATGTATATATTTATATAATTATTTCTTGTTTTTGTGGTGCATTTTGTTTAAAAGTTGTTGAGATTTGGTGAAATTTCAATCAAGAATGGTGAAGAAGTTGTCTTGATGATATTAAAAATTAAATAATAATTTAATAAATTGAAGAAATTTTAGTTTATATGAAGAGATGGAGAGGATGTTAATGGAAGATGATAATATAAGACATAAATTAATGAAAGATAGGGTTTTACGTGTAGGAATATTTGTGATGGAATCATAATCGGTCCTAGACTTTGTTATGGAAGTCAACATACGAATATTTATGATTCCTTGATGCTCATCAAAAATTCAAAAAAAAAATTGATTTATTTAAAATAATGATTTATTTATAAAAATATTCATAAAAATTTAATATATATTATTAAAAGGTTTTTCAATTAACAAAACATTAAAATTTTATTTTTATCATGAATTATCTATTAAAATTTATTAATTTTTAGTAGGATTCTATTTTAAAATAACTAATTTATGTTTAAATTTTGATGAATAAATTTATTTGTATGATTTTACATTTTAACTAAAAATAGATTATTCTTATTATTTTATATTTTTACATGATTTTAAAAATGAAGAATAAACTAAAATAAAAAAAAATAGAAATGTTGAAGTGGGATAAGGACCACAATTGTAAGTTGTGGGAAAAGTTGTAGAGCACTACTCACTACATATGCCTGTGAAATCCTGAATTAAGGCTTTCTCATACTCCACCACATCCTTTTATACCATGTTCATGGGCCATCAATATTATTATATATTTTATCATTTCTAATTAAAAATTCATTAAATGATAATAAATTCAATTATCCTTCACCTTAAAAGGGACATATTAGTCCTCTCCTTTATGCTTGCTTATTATGTTAAGGAATATTGCTTTTATATTTTGTATTTAATTTTATTTATATATTTATTTAATAAAATTAAATACGTAATGAAAGTGTCACTATTGATGCATCTCCATTTGGAAAAACAAAAAAAGAAACCTTTTCTCAAATTCCATCATCATCTTCGCTTTTCTTATTAATGCCATGCCAATAATTTCATAAGATAAGGACTTATCCGTGGCCACCTCACCAACATTATTATTATTATATTCATATTAATTGCTTCCTAAATACTTCTTTTTTTTTTTTGTGTTATTCTTATTTTGTTATTTATCATTATTCATACGTACAAGCAATCTCAGCCTCGTAATATTTATTTATTTATTTTTATATAATATGCTTTACAATATCTTTTTTTTTCTTTTATCATAGATATGGCTTAACAATAAAGTCTAATTATACCAACATTTTCATAAATATTTATTTATATTATACTTTTGATTTAAAATTAATTAATTTTCTTTTTATTTATGATTAATTTCTTATTTTCTTCTCCGTATAAAAAATATAAAAACTATTCTCATTGATATTATTAAGTTCAAAAATTACAAAATTTATATTTTAAAGAAATTGTATTTTTTCCATTTTGATTTTCACGATTTTTTTATATTAAATTAGTTAATTTTAAATAAGAATATATTTATGATCATATATTAATACTCTGACCCCAAAATCGAATTTTTTTTTATTTCAATAATCACCACTATTTTTATGATATTTATGTATTGGGTTGTGATTTGGTTGAGTTGTCAAAAAGAACCCATATGGATTTTCCTTTAAAAGTGTGTTTTCTAGATGCAAGTTATTTAATATTTATTTTATAATTAAAGAGTAAAACTGGTTTCATTGTTCGTATAATATAAAAAAATTTATTTTTTGTTAAATATAATAATTTTTAATGATTATTGTTTTCTTGTTATTAAAATTTTATAAAGCCTTAATTTGATATAAATACCTAAGAAATCATTGAGTTCATATTATTAGGATTTAAATTTTAGTCAAATCCTCGATAAAATATTATTTAAAAAATGAATGAAATAATTATTTATAAAATTAAATAAATACCTTTCTTGGGCGGCGACTGAATAAATATTTTAGAAGGGAGGGCAGCACAAATATATTGAAATTTCTGATCCATTTGAAAGTCAAATATGGAGTTTTGAGGGAAACAGTTGACCTAATTTCATTCAATTTCAATCCCAAGGTCAAGTCATAATATATGACTTATTTCTAAACATACACTGACTTTTCTAGTTTTTACATTAATTTCTCTCCTTTGACTTTTTCCACAAAATAAACCCCAAGTCAATTTGTTCCTCCCAAAATCTCACTTTTTTTTTTATATATATATTTCAAAATAATTAATATTATTTCTTTCTTAGATAATAACTCAAAATTAAATATTAATAACGCGTTTTATTCACTGATATTATTTTATAAATTTTAATAATAAATTATATAATTAAAAAATATTTATTGATTTTTTTAATTCATGCATGATATAATATAGAGTAAAAAGGTATGTAATTATGATATGATTAATTTTTTATGAGAAATATTTGATTAATTTAGTGTAAATTTTTTAGCAAAATAAAAAGTAAAATAAACTAAAAAATTAATTACACTAACGACTTCTTCTCATCAAAAATTAATTATGATATTGTTTTTATTTTTAATTTTATAATTTTAGTCGTATATAACTTTTAAGTTTAATTCTAATTCTCAAAAAGTGTTAGAATATTTAAGAATATTTATGATATTTAATAGAATATGCCATTATGTCAATTAATATATGATTTTATGAAGGGTGTATAAGACACGTGGAAAATGAACCTTATTCCTTGAATGAATTCCGTCCTTATCTCCGGTTATGATAAGAAAGTACACGTGTACCACGTGGACAAATATTAGTATGACAACTGACACACCTTGATTTCTTCAAAGCTCTACTCTGGCATTCTATATTCAATCAGAGACTTCAGTTTTACACAGTTTTCTTATTTTTACTTTATTAAATTTATTGGGCCTGGAGTGAATAATAATAAAAAGGAAAAAGGTAAGGAAGATATTTGTTTTAATTTATTAATAATAAATTGCTAAATTATTCCAAAAAATATAGAAAGAGAAGGGGGGCAAGTGTTGGAATGAAATGTGTCCATCCACAGAATCGTAAGGATGCAAAGTGGGACTGTCCCATATTCTACTTCCAAATCCCCATTTCCTCCTTTACATCAATTAAATAATTTAATAATATTATTATTATTACGATTAAAAACAAAACAACAATAATTAGCATAACTTGCTTTCAGTATGAGTAAAACATGGAAGACGTGTTTTTGTTGTTGTTGATGTTGTTATTCGGGAATGCGTGTTATGGTCAATGTGAACTCGTCCATATGTAGCCGACAAAGCAACCTTATTTTTTACACACAGTTTCACCTTTAATTCCATTGCCACCGTCTGTAGCTGCTTTCCATCCTTTTACTTGGTGGTAATTGGATTTCAAAACACGTGTCGCATGTGCTTTGACAATATTAATGTTAAACCATGACCAGAACATATCAAACGGAACTTGATGGAAGATAGACAGAGAAGATGTTAACAAACAAAAGATCGAATGATGTAATAAATTTTGCACAATTTTACATCTCATAACATACCAGACATTATTTTACATTTATCAAATTAAATCGACCCACTTTCAGAGGTTTGATGTTTGTTATTTTCTTGTCATTTGAACCCAACAGAAACAGCTGACGAGGAAGGAAGTTAGAAAGAGAGCCAAGTCTGATCATCTTATACATGAATTAATTCTACAGGATCATGTTTTAATGTAGAGAGCATTGCCACCGAGTAAAAATGTCTTCGTGTGAGTGTGAAAATGTAAACAAGAAAACAAAGAAAAAGAGGCTGACAAGCAGTCTTCCATAGAGGAGAGCCAATCCCCACCCCCGCCCCCATCGGTATACTCCGACAATCAAATGAGAGAGTAGAGTGTCTATCTTCATAAGCGTTTGATCATAGGAATTCTACTTTGAAATGTTTTATTTCCCTGTAATCCCATTCCAACGTGGCCTCACTCCGTTAAAGAATTAAGATCAATGCATGTAACAGGTTTTCTTATTGTTGTTGATGCACATGAGTCCATGTCAAAGTACTCCTTTGAGTTATTCGTATTCTTCGCTCGGGACGAACATGCAATCTGGCTACTCAAACTCGACAACCATCAACTCATTAACTTTGTCGCCGTCCTTGTGCCCAGTGCCGGTTATGGCCCCCAGGTCTCATGTGTACTTTCTTTTGCCCATGACCTTGTTTCGGGAGATCTTGCAAGTCCATGACCTGGATCGTTCTCTGCCTCTTGGCTGTTCAACATAAAACAATCACATGCATTTTATTAGACAACAGAACAAGACGTTTTTTAGTCTTTTATGATGCTTACAACAGATGGCACTAACCGTTCTCGGCTTGTTGATAACTCTCCTGGAGTTTCCTTTTTGTGGCTTCAAGTTTCCTTTGCTCAGCAACCTCATCCGAACACTTGAATTTCTGGTTGAACCAACCATGTGTAAGAACATTTTTTAACTATACGTTTGCAACTTTCTTCACGATTTTTCCCACAAATAAAGACGAGCAAACACTCGTTCAAGCTTTCGATACTTACATTTTGTTCGCTACCTGGAGACTTTCTCTGGCTGATAGGCTTATCTGTTTTTCTTTGCATTTTCACTTCATTGTTCGCCTTTTGCTCATTACTTTGTTTTTGATGTCTCCCAAGACCAGGTTCCATGGTTGAGGGTTTATTAAGCTTCACAGTAGCTTCTTGCCTTCTAATCTGTTGACGTGGATCGTCCTTGGCAACAACATTCACCTCATTGGGAGTCTGTGGTTTCTGCTTTGTGATATTCTGATGCTTTGTGATGTTCTGATGCTCCTGTGATTGTCTTCCATGTCCTCGGTTCTTGGTAAATGCTCCACTGTTTCTGGGATCTGAAACGACATTTCCCATTGATAATCATGAATCTAGAAGAGGGAATTCATATGAAATACTGAATAGCGAAACTATCTATAAGAAGCATAAGAGATAGAAAATTGAACTCACTTCCATCGTCATCCATGCCATCGAAGAACTTTGCATGAGGCAGCAAGGGTGACACCAAAAAAGTAAGTTCACAATGCCCAGAAGCACGTTTATTTTTGATAGAAGAATAAATTCAAAGAAAATGATGCTTACTTGAGAGAGCTC
Source organism: Dalechampia spathulata (assembly GCA_948192965.1). Taxonomy (NCBI): domain Eukaryota; kingdom Viridiplantae; phylum Streptophyta; class Magnoliopsida; order Malpighiales; family Euphorbiaceae; genus Dalechampia; species Dalechampia spathulata. The sequence goes on from CANYBF011951628.1 coordinate 21,859, forward strand.
TATCCCAGTCGTTTGAGTGGCATAGAAAAATCCTTCATCTAAGGGAGGAGATGGAAGCCCTTCTTCTTCATCAACAACAAAAGGTTTCACAGATTCAGGAGTATCTTCATCACCTGAGGAACGTATATTTAGATTTAGAACACGGTTGGATTGCCAAAGCATCTCTGCATGACGAAGCAAAATTGACTTTACAAGTTCCTACCTCTGACGTTATTCGCAGCACTATACCACTCATCCACCATTACCTTCCAATCGCTGTAATCACAGAAAAGAAACGTCAAGCGCGTCATGATTTTCTATATGCAGCCAACTTCTAAAAAGAGTTAAAGTAAAACTAAATGAAAACAAATGGACCCGGTTACAGAAAACAAATGGACCCGGTTACAAAGGATCAAGGGATCATTGGAGTCTTAGAGACTGCAAGCAGTACAGGCTAAAGCTTGAGAAAAGAATTCTACAAAGACTGAAGGGTCTTTTTGATCAGTTCACCTCACTTAATCAAGATGGCATAACTAATGGATTGTTATCATTGTTTTAGTTTATGAGCCAACAATGGTAGGATCCTAGTAAGGAAATGGAGCTAACAAACACTCGATATGTTAAGAGCACAATACAAATGAACCATACAAAGGCACAGACAATAAACTTGTAGACATACTCTATAAGAGCTTGGGCAAGATGACGAATCTTCTTCGAACCATGCTTCCGGAGGCCGTTGACAGCCTTTCCAATCTCAGTTGCCTGGAGAAAGACAACCCCATTTTTTTCAACAATTCATGAACTGAAAGAGAGCTTTGTACTGCCAAACAATTTACCAGACCACCAATTCAAAGTTACTCAAAAAGGGTATCAAACCTTTAGTGTATCCACAGTCAAAGCCATCAATTGAACTCTCCTCAATGATTCAAACAATACAGAATCCGGCTGTCAAAAGAAGCACGAAATTAAACATTAGAAAACTAACAAATTGCGACAATTCTATCTCTATCATACAACAAAATTCTGCCAAAATCTCTCAAACCCATCACGAAGAATACATAAAAGCAACAAAACAACCCAATGATCTATGGTGGAAACACACAGCAATCAACAGTAGAAACGATCATTGCATATATACCTCATCTCGGCTATTAAGAAGAATATCTTTGATCCTCAAAACCTCATTAACAACCATGGATTCCTCTTCAATCTCATCAGTAAGTGCCTCAGCCTCTCCATGGCTATAATTACTGACCAACTGATTATCATTCACATTAAACTCTCCATTACTAATGTCATTATCATCCCTATTATTACTACTATTGACCTTACTTTCTTTACTAGTACCTCCAGCCTCAAGCTCACAAACATCAATATCCTCATCATCATCATCGTCTCCTTCATCATCTTCCTCAGCAACATCTCTTCTCTTACAGACCCCTCCCTCATCCTTCTCACTTTCATGAGCAGATACAGCTAACTCTACCTGATTACAGCCAGAGCAGCGGGTCCATCTGCAAGAGAACAAACGCTCTGCAATTTGATCTCTACGCAATCTAAACTCTTTAGGACAATCGGAAGCTGCGACCATAATTGCATGATCGATTATACCAAATATATCTGTATTCGCTGTCCTAAAATAGTTCCTCCAGTAATCAAGTGACACCGATTTCATTTTCACTTGATTTCCCAGATCAAAACTTCCCTTGTTGATTCCAAAAAAGAAAAGAACACTTGCTTTAATCAGATTCTGGCAATACCCGGATACCCAAAACAGATATTCATCAACTCTATAGAACAAAAATTTCAAGAAACAAGAACAAAAATTTCAAGAAACCCAGAAATCGAGAACCGATTTAGAAGCGGATAGGCTGGGTAGATGATGATCAAAAGGCAAAAATCAAGGGGGGATTCCGATCAAAATTTTGATGTTAAATGATATTTATTTATTAAAAAATATTAAATAATTATTATTCCTTTTTTTCCCCCTATACATCAAGATAAGATATAAGGATACGACGGTGACAAGATGATAAAAGAAAATTCCAGTATCCGACACAAACCAGGATTTTTCTTCCCCTCAAATTTATTTTTCCCGGAATCAGATGAAATTTTCCCGGAAAATCAATTCCCCGGAAATAAATTGCTTCTATATTAGAAGAAAAAGCACGGATTATACAGATGAAAAATAGAAAATGGTAAGTTACAAATACTTTCAATCTTCCCAATAATATCCTCTTCCCTTTTTTTTTTGGGGGGGGGGGGTTGGATTGTGTTTGGTTTCTCTAGAAAAGAATACCGGGTGCTGCTGTCCGCTACACAACGCCAGTAAAATAAAAAAAAAATATATATTTTTATTATATTATTAAAAAAAACCCAAAATCCTTTTTCCTTTCTAACAAGAAGAGGAAATATTGGGCTTTTTTTTATTGTCGAAAATATTGTTCACTGTTAGGTAAGCCAATTGATTATTTGTTTATTTATTTATTTATTTTCTGTAGAATTTTGACCTTTGATTGCGTTCTTTGTATGGAGATTTAAAAATTAAAAAAAAAAAAAAAGGCACAGAAAATAAAAGAAAAGAATGTGCTTTTTGTGAGGGACTTTTCCTCTTCTTATATATTTAAACCAACTCAGGATTAATTGTTGGATTGTATTTTCACATAATAATTATTTATTAATTAATCCGCATAACTATATGTGAAATCGTTTTCAAATCTAGTATTAAATTATATTTATTTATCATGAGTATATGAATACATAGTATTTTATTATTTATATTATGTTAATATCAAAATTAATTAATGAATCTTGATTTTTAATTCTAAAAATTAAAAAGCACTTATGGATGTAGAGTAATATATATATATATATATATATATATATATTTATTTTAATGGACATAAATTATATAATGATCATTCCTAAATCCTTCATTCAACATGGATTGATCCATTATGAATGTCTTCTTCCTCTCCTCTCCTCAACAAGGTTTCTTGTTATTATTCTTTGGATCTACATGATTTATTAGGTTAACACAGATTCATATTCATGTAGTTAATAAATTTATAATCTTATATCATCAATTAAGTTTATATCAACATTTTTTTTGATATGAGAATGAGAAGTGGTGCTTGTTCATAATAAAAGATGTTAGAGTTTATAATTTAGTAGAAATAATAATGATTTTATTAGAATTTATTATAATATTGTGATCAAGGGATAATTATTTTAAATATATATCTGGCATATTGTAGATTATATAAGTAAATTTTTGCATTTTCAAAAATATATTATTACATTTTATTTTATATAACCACAAAATTTGTTAGTAAACTTTGAAAGAAATATAATTGAATCCCTCAACTCATTATAGAATATTTGATTTAATTAAATTTTGATATGTTTATAAAATTAAAATAAATATAATATTAAATAAAATTGATATATTAATTGTGTACTTCTTAGTCAAGTATAATATTAATATTAAATAGTGATTCTAATAATTTTGGATTTTATCATATATATATTTAATTAGACCAATAAAATATTCATTAATAAATTTAAAAATTAAATTATAATTTGATGATTAATTTATTGTTAATGAAGATATAATTCTATAAAATAAAATATAAAAAATATTATTTCATGATTAATTTAGATTAAACCAAAGGAATAAAATGGCAAAGGGAATACATATTAAATCATAAGCTGCATCTCATATGAAACCATTAGCTTTGGATGCCAATCAATAATTATTCATTAATCACAAGCCAAAGTTGACCAAATATCTAATATTCAACTTTATTCAAAATCAATATCATTCAATTTTTACTCATTTTAATTTATTTATTAAGTTTAAATATCGGAATTTTGAAATTTTTAATTTATCTGAGAATAAATAGAGATGAGTTTAGTTTTTCTCCAAACCGAGTAGATTGGGTTTCCTACTGGGTCATTGTACTGAGTCAGCAAACGCGAAGAACCGATCGCTGAGAGAAAGAACGGCGACTAGTTTTTGCGTTACGGTAACAGCGCAGTGACGCAAGAGAAATAAAAACGCCTAATAAGGTAAGGTTGCGACTCTTTAAAACGTGGAAGCAATCAGGGTAGGTAAGGGGATGGATGCACACGTGGCGGAATAGTAGTGGCTAATGAATGGAAACTGTTCGGACACGTTACAAAGCTATAACACACCGCAAGGATATCCATCAGGAAATTTAATCCTAATCGTCATCGTCAGTTTTTATGTCTTTTTTCTTTTTTTTTTTTAAAAAAAAAAATATCAATTTGGAGTTAGTCATTTAATTTAAAGTTCAATTTGTTAAATTTTAACGATTTTGGAGATATTTATAGAATATTAAAATACATTTTACATTTTCTCGTGATTTTTATTATATTAAATATTTATTAATTGATGTTAAAATAATTATGAAATTTGACTTATTTTTTAATATATGGTAAGAGCGTGATTTTCTGAAAAGACTTTCTTAATAATTGCGTAAAAGTGGTAATTATTAGTATGAACAAGTGATGCTACGTGGATCATCGAAAAGCCCATGAGGGGCCTTAAAAAAAGGACCTGTCGCATAGGATCCCAGCTCTTCTACCGGAGAAGCCCATTGATGAGATTGGGACAATAAGAGTGCTTGAGGGGAGGGGGTAGATTGAACAGAAAAGCCCAATGATCGTTTAGAATTGCAGTTGATTGAACAGGAGAGGGGTGGATGATGAGATTATGTTCCAATAATGATAGGAGGAGGAGGAGGAGTTTGACCATTACAGAGAGGAGAAAGTAGGGAAAGCAAATGATAAAAAGGAGAAAGGCAAGTTGCTTGGATAGCAATTTATTCTTGAGGGTAATGATGCAGCATGTACTTATTACGACAATTGGGCATTTTAGGATCTGATTTTTGCTTGTTGCCACTCGATCATCATTTCAAACCAAACCCTCTCTTCCTTGACCTCCAATTGCTTCAATCCCATGAGCATTCATTCACTCTTCTTACTCCTGATTTTGAATTCGTCCACTACTACGCTTCTATTTGTTATATCAAGCAATCTTTTTGTTAAACATTTCATCATATTTTATATGGGTTGTGATGATTTTGAATATAATAATAATAATAAAAAACAAGACTTTAAATATATGAAAATTCTTCTAAGAAAGAAAAGTAGGCAACAACATCATCATTTCTTCTGTGAAATATCTCACTACTTCACTCTTATTATCATCTTCCATGTCCCACTCCCCCCTCCCCTCTTTTTTCAATTAATCTCATTTTTAATTTCATCATTTCTTTTTAATATATCTTCATCATGCTGCTATTTTTTAGTATGTTTTACAAGATATTCTCAGAGTCTAATGTATTATTAGTACTTCTCCATAGGATATAAAAATTACAAGTTGTGAATAATATGAGAACCCATTAATTAGTTTAAAGTGAATATTAGATTTTTTAAAAAGGAAGATATTAATAACAAAAAATATATAATATAACGTTCCCATGCAAATAATTGGTCTGTTTAATTACATTACAGATTCAGACAATGATGAATACATGTGTGCATTTTATTTTATTCTTTGTTTACATTTTAATTTAGCCAAAAATGGGTGGTTTTGGTATGACAATTTCATAAATAAAAAAGCCAAAGCAGTCTAATTCAGAGGCATGAAGTAGTAAAAACCAAGTGATTATATTATTATAGTAATTATTTAGAATAATTGAATGAGTGAATTTATGAGCCTAAGAAGGAAAATAGAAGTAAAGAAAAGTGAAGAAATGAGTATATATTAATGTTGGGATGATGAATTGGCACATCTCTGTAATGGGTCCATTTTGAGACCCGATTTTGGTAAAGTTTGTACCATTTATAACATCATTTACTTAATTATGCCTTTGACTAAATCTGTGGGATACCCTCTCATTCATTCTTTATTTTTTTTTAATATTAAAATAAATCAAAAACAAAGGCCTTGATTTTGTCTGTATTATTGCTTCAGAATTCAAATATACGTCGACTCATATCCAATCCTCTGCATGTCTACACAATCTATTAACTCACCTCTCTCTCTTTGTGTGGGGGTGTGTGTGTATAATATATATATATATATATATATATATATATTAAATCAACCCTAATAATAATAAGGCTTCAGAAAGGACCTGGAGGAGGAGGAGGAGGGGGGATTTAGTTGTTCATATAAAGCTTCTCTCTTCTGTGTGTCTCTTTTTTTCTCTCTAACCAATTGCCCCAAATATCTTTTCTTCTCCCTTTCCCTTATATGTGTATATATATATTTTTTCAGAAAATAAACAAAAAAAGCACCAAATCCTATGCGTTTTGACCCATCCTCATATTGACTTGCCTCTTCTTCTTCTTCTTCTTCAAATTCCTAGGCCATTTTCCTTCCTCCCCCTAAAACTTTCCTTCTTTTCTAAACAATCAACCAAAAGGTTTTCTTGATATCAGAACCCTTTGAAAAGACCTAAAGAAAGCCAACAAAAACAGAAGCAACCCCAACTTATACCAGTTTTTCCAAGAGGGAAAGCAGAAAAGCAAGAGAAAAAAAAAAGTGTCTTTTTAACAGTTCCATGCCATGGTTGGATTTACAACAAGGAAGAAACATATGGGTCTGAAAAGAAAAGTGGAGTTAGGTTGCTTATGTTTTCTTCTGTTGATCATAATGTCTCAGTTAATGGCTTCATCTTTTGCAGTTGGGTATGGAAAATTTAGCAGATTCCAAGCAGCAGAAACAACTCCCTCTTCTTCTTCTTCTTCTGATCATCGTCAGCTGAGTGCTGCTTCAAGCTCCAATGGAGTGTTGAAAGCAAATAAACATGGGAATAATAATAATAAAGTATCAGATGAAATTTTTGGAAGTGAAAAGAGGAGAGTGTACACAGGACCAAATCCTCTACACAACAGATAAGTAAATTTATATATAATTACGAGTGTACGCCTGAATTCTGTTTCAGCAGTTAGAGTTTTCCCATTTCTTGCATATTTTCTCTTTTTTTTTGTTTTTTTTGTTTTTTTCAGTGAGCATTTTTGGAGCTTATTCAACTCTTCTTTCTACTTGTGTAAATGAGAGAGTGTAGGGGGTCTCACATTCTTCTTCTTCTTCACCCAAAACCAACTTCTTGATTTGTTCAAAAAACAAAACAACCAAACTTCATTTTATTTATTTTTCCAGGTTTCCTGAATTTATACTTCTTTTCTAGTGATCTTTTTTTACCGAAAACAAAGCAATTGGCGTAGATGTAATTTGTTTTCTATTATTGTACGTGGAAATTTAATATAATTATATTAAAAGTCATAATTAATTTAGTTGATTTATAATGTAATTATAAGAAGCAATAAACAGCATTGACTCTTACGATTATTATGATTATTCATATAAACCTGAAAATAGTAATACTAAAAAAAGGTTGCATGAGAGATGGTAAAGAGGGCAACAAAAACAACTACCCATCCACTCAAAATCTTAATTTTCTTTGTCTTAAATGATTATTGGTGGGCCCCCCCTTTTCTGTAGTTTTTTGGATTCTTTTTCTATGCCACCCATTTATTTATTTATTTATTTTCTTTTTTCTAATTACATCCTGCCATCAGATATATACCACTAAACCTACCGTCCATTTGTTTTTATTTTAATATGTGATGACTAATTAATAAATAATAATTGTTCATATTTACAGATTAAACAATTAATAATTCTACCATATAATTGCATAAATAATCACAATGATAAAATCAATTATATTAAAAATAATTACCAAGGCTATCTCTAAGCCACAGTTATAAAACAAACACGTTCCACAAAATAATATGCAACCAAGGAGGATTAATTCTGAACTCACGTAAATAAATAATAATAATAATAATAATAGTGTCAATAAATAACTGTACAGTCTGGTAGTAGTACCATAATCCACTGGATTGGCTATTTAACTCAAAAAAGTAAAATAAGCAATTTAACCAGAACAAAAATGACCACAAAATAGAGGGGGGGAAAAAGCCTAAGCGCAACTCATCAACACAAGTTCTACTCCTCCAAGAAAATGTTATATAAGCACAAATATACTTACCCGACAATCCGCAACGTCCATGTTACCGATTTCACTTGGATGTCATGCTGACAAATTCAACACTTGCTGAATTACCATCTGATATTGCAGTGTTGGCCTAGCATAAATAACTTCTTCCACATGAGCACTGAACCCGACTACCAATATTAATTTCACATGTCAAGCAACTATGCTGTGCTCTCAAGCCCCCTAATCTGAGCCTCTTCTCTTCTTCAATTTGTCTTGCACCCTATATCTATCCCTCCTTTCTTCTCTCTGACGCTTTCTTGACAATTGCTCATCCTTGGCTTTCTCTGCCTCGTATTCTTTTCTCTTCTTCTCTTCCTTAAGCTTACGCTTCTTCACCTGCAAAACCACACAAGTGAATGAGCTTTTGACGTGAATTCATCAGCAAATTGTCCATGACAAGCATTAATTGTGGCAACAGGCTCATTTGTTTGTCCTTTGTAATTCGTGCCCACACACCAAGATAACATAAAGCAATATTCTTGTAGCTCCGTTAGGATTCTCGATCCATAAGTGGCAGTAGAGTACGGTTGACATTTATATAAACGGCCAAGCTTGATGATTATTAAACCCTTGCAGTAAATGCAGCCAAAAGAACCCACACATCAATTATTTAGCTATATAATCTAGTGATGCATCTGGCATACCTTCTCAACTCTAATCCTTTGAAGATGCTGAAGAAGTTTAGAAATGTGTCGCTCTCGAGGTTCCATGACAACAGCTCTTTTTCTTTCAAGACTGAGCCGTTTCCTGGCGGGTGTATTCTTTGGTTTTGATGCAAACGGAAGTTCTGCCTGTAACGTCTTGGGTATCATCACTGGATTAAACTTCCTAGGCTTTCTCTCAATCGGCTGCCAAAACAAACAAAGCCCACTAATGATCAATAACAAAACAGGAAAAATAAATCGCCTCCATCATCTGAAAGAGAAAAAAAGTTGATATTATTAGAAACAAAAAGACCTTGTATAATGAGTCCTTGTTAACAGGAACAGGAATGTGGTTTTCCCTTCTTAATTCAGCCACAGTTTTCATCCCTTGCCAGGTCTTGTTACGAGGTTGCAATGCAGTGGTCAATGGGTTATAGAACTGAGGAACTTCAACTTGAGTCCAAGCACGCAAGAAAACAATGTCACTCATCAAAATCCTGTCCTCAAAGGTGCACCTGGCAATTCCTTCTCGCTGTGTCCCTCCCTTCTTTTTAGGTTGATTGCCAATCTCTTCTTTAGCCACCTGTCCATATTTAAAAAAAAAAATTATAAAACCAAAAATTACTAGAACAGGCCTCCCATTTGTATCATAGTCTAAAAGATCAAGGAATAATTATAAATATAGCATTTGAAATTGTTGGCGTTTCTATTTGGGTTCATTCAAGTGTCAAAACATCCAACTTTGGAATCAACTAAGCGTTCCAATCACATTTTGAATTGTTTAAATATCAATTAAACTCATTTTTTACCACAGTAATCATAATTGATTATCCATATTACTAAGTTATTATGGGATGAAGGCAGAAAAGAATAAAAAAAGATGTTTGATGATTTGGTAATTAAGAACGGTAACATCAATTTGGTTGTTGAAATTGGGACAAGGTTTTGGTAAAACTTTATTAGCTCGACATTTAATCCACGAAAATCTAACACTCGACTAACATAAACATTTATGGCTGAAACACTTGCTATTAAAACGAAATAAACTGCGCAAATAGTTGATTCAAGATTTCTTTTGTCCTTCTTTCACAAATCTTCTCAATGAAAAACCAAGAAAAAGAGAGGATAAAGGAGCAAACTACAGAAAAACTGGATCGATTAGAAAGTTCCAAGTGATAGATTTGATAAAGAAGCAAAAACATTAAAAGTTGAATAAAATAAAGAAGGAGAAGTACTTGAAAAGCTCTTCAAAATGTAGAAACCTCGACTTGACACTCTAAATCAAGCAATATTTTAGTTTGAAAGATGTTCAGTTTTTGTTTCCTTTTTCATTCTCCTGACATAGAATAAGTGATATGTAGGAGGTTTTTTTAAATGTTAACTACTTAACGATTTTTAAATTTATTTGTGATTTGCAATTACACTTTGAACTATCATTGGTCTTAGATCTTTATTCCTTTCATTTTATTATTATTTTTCCTTGCATCACCGAGGCGTGCACCTAGGTTTCAAAAGACATCGTTGCCATATTGCACCAAATTAATGGCTGAATACGCAAATTGGCAAGAATTAACGCCAAAAAAAATACCAACCTAATTTTACAGCTTTAAAAGGTTTGGCCAATGGCAAAAGTTGCGAAGACATACAAACGTTTAGCCTTTTGTTTTTGTTATTGGTCACACATGCTATGTATTATCGAAGATCTACCCTCTAATCAATGTAATATTCTGCCCATTCTCAACTCATTATTTATAAGAACATCGTTTTAAAAAGAAACAACTGACTTACCTTTTTCACTTGTCCTCGAATTCCACTGACAGTTCGAACAGCAGCACCTTCAAATCGAGCTACTTCAAGATCTGAAGTGAACATGTTTGTAATTAGAGCAGTTTTCTTGAAGATTTTACATGGGTAACCAACCAACTTGACTTTCTTCATTATTTTTGCCGCATGGTTGAATTCGAGTACAACTGCAGTTGCAGTTATCCGAAATCCTGCCTGAAAATAAATTGAAAAGCTAATAGAATGAGAAAAACAAAGAATGGATAAACCAAAATAATCATATATGAATATGAACAGAACAGTCTATACTTAGCATTAAAAAACAGTGAAGTCCTAACTGACAAGTTATACATACATCAGTCCCCAAATCAACCAAGGTTGTATCACTATTGTAATAGAAATGATACATAAACGAGTCAGGAATCAACCAGAAAACATCACTTCCCTTAGGAAGGTGAATCACTAAAAAATAAATCAGATATTCCCTAAAACTCTGCCGTGTGATTTCCATCCTTTGCTCCCACATTCTCAACTTCATCTCACCAAAACAATAAAACAAAAGTTTTGCGAGAATCATTGCCAAGGAAACTGCTTCACAGTAAATTCAACTTGAAGGAATTTGTTCGTTAGTATAATCAATACCTCACAAGAATGTTAACACCAGGATCAAATTACAGGCATTGACATGAAAACTGAAACTATAACAAGACAATATGGTCAAATTCTCATGGTATTCATAACTGATTTGAAAACATATCCACGAACAAATATATGCAAAACCCACCAACGTTCCTTCATTTCTAGATAAAGATAGCAAAAGTTTAGACATTGCTTAAAATGAGAGAATTTTAATAAATGAACAAATAACATAGATTTGTAAGATTTCATCACAAGGTTGCAAAAAAAAAAGGGTCAAATGAAATTTTGGATATTCTCGTATGTCTCAGTTCCATCATTTCCAGGGAATGCAAAATCCCATATGAGAATTGGTTTTTCTAGAACCCTTGCTTTTAGTTAATAAGAGAATGCAACTTGTTCATTACAAGGCCTTAATCTCTCCACAAAGAACAAGTGCATGGCTTCACTAAGGACAAGTGCCAAACTAATTTAAATAATGCTCAACTTATGAAGAATAAAACCAGCTTCTAATGAAGTTTTTAGGCATGATTTGTTTTAGGAATTGCAGTGTTTTGACTGTCAACTTTGTTAACATGCTTGCTTGCTTTATTTTAATCATACACAATCACCACAGCTGATCTTGTCTTCTTTGCACTTCTTTCCCATGTTTTGCCCCAAGATGCAGCTACAAGCAAGGAATTTCTATCCCAGCCTCTACTTAAAAAATGAATACCGCATGTAGAAATGCATTAAGTGCCCACTAAACATGCAAACATAAGGTGAACCACTTCACTAGAAAAAAGGAAACAAATCCGTACCTGATTGTTTGATAAACTCTGGACAGCCATCACCCCAGTGTGGGGAGGAGCAAGTGGACCCCAAAACATGGCAAGACAATGCATATGTTCTGGAGTGTACTTAAGCATGCGATGCCTGCCATTCTGGTCCTCAATTGCATAGACAGGTGTAGTCTGATAACGCCTCCAACCAATAGACACAATTATAGGGTCCCTCGTCTTTAGTACCTTCCTGTGCCACCTATGCCGCTTTAACCTCGCCTGGACAAAGGAATGAGGAATTTTTTGGTATTTATTATGAAAGGTTAGGGAATCATCATCAAAATCATGTTAGCATGGGAACATATGATGAAAATGGATTTCATCCGCTCCAAAATCAACTATGTAGAAAAGATAACATCAACTCAACATATGTACAATCCCTACCATACACTAAAGATTTCATTAGCAAAATTCATAAGGTGATTAGAAGTTTCTGCATTCTCTTCTATAACGGACTTGCCCCCAGCTAGTGCAGAATATTCTCTCTTCTACTGTCATTTACAGGAATAATACATAAATTGACGATCTGATATTTTTTCTGGGAAGTGAGGATAGCATCTAAGGTTGTCTTTCCTTCAAGCAGTGATTATCAGTTTTCAGCAAGGGAGGGGAAAAAACAATGAACGAAATACAGCACCAAGTAGCAGTAAGATGATTCCAGGAAAAATAACAGTGGAAAGAGACGAATCATCCAGATTGCAGAGTGAGGGGGCAAAAAACAAACAATGACCGAGGAATTTATTATCTTCTAACCTGCATATATCCAACATTCTCCTCGCCAAAACCAACTCCTCCAACCAGAATAGGGTGGCAGGCATCAAAATGTTCAACCATCTCAAAAGGAACATCATGAACCTCCAATCTCACATACGTCCCAGTTTGGAAGCCCTCAATCTCTAATCGAGTTACCTCATCAAGGCCATTGAGTTCAGCAATATTCCTTTGCTTTTGAAGTTCAATCTCCTCCTTCAACTGACGAAATCAAACACGATTACCATGCAAATCTTACCTTCCCATCTTTATTTGCAAGGGCATATTAGCTATAAAAAGTTATGGAAAGCTTACCTTATCAAAATATCCAATTTCATTGGCCTGTCCTCGATGAAACTTAGCTTCTGGTTTATCATCAACTTCCTCCTCCGGCATGTCAAATCCATTATATGTAAATCCAAATTAAGGTTACGAAAACCAGTTTCCATGCAATACCAGTAAAAGAGACTAATATTGATTATATAGTCAATTAAAATGAAGAATTTTTTATTTTGAACATTGAAGAAGAAAAGAATTGAGACACCTATATGTTGATAAAGCAATATCTCACAACATGGTATCATTAAAACCTCAAATATAAATGAGTATAATTAAAATGTCAGATAAAAAGGATATTCAGCATCAAATTTTGCACGTTTGGCAAGCTTTTTCAGTCTCCGCTCCTCAGCCACTTTCTCATCTTCTTCCATAGCATCATCACTGGATTCATCTTTATTATTATTCTCATACTTCTCACCTGTTTCTAAATCTTCAAAGTCACCATAAAGATCCTCTTCTTCTTCAGCATCAACCTCAGATGGGTTGTTTCTTTTGGCAGCTTTTGACCAGTCACCAGTAACAAAACGATCACGAATACTTTCATATACATCTTCCTCTTTCCAGTTATTAAGATTGGAGTAATTTGTAAACCTTGAACAATCCTCAGTGTTTATATTTGTCCCATCCAATCCTTTTAAAGTTTTCTACCAAAAACAAAGCCAAACACAATATTAAAAGGAAAACAGACCACTTCAACAGAAATATATTTTATGTAGAAAAGATGTTCTAATCATTGAGCATGTTTCAAACCTTAATCCCTTCCCCTTTTGGCTTGAAAAAGTCATCTCCCTCACTTTCCTCATCATCACTGATTTCGGTTTTTTCATCAGTAACAGTAGTTGATGCCAAAGAGCCATATACAAGTTGCATAAGATTAATATTCTTTCTCAAGCTAGTCCTTTCAAGCAAGGACTCTTTCCACTTTGATGCATGGCCCAGGCCATCATCTAAGAGAACAATAATGGAAAGGAATTAGAAAATATTTTGAGAAGCAAAAGGCATTTCATCAAACAATTCAATCACTCCTACAAATTCATCTCTATAAATTTTATGGGAAATTAGTACATGGTTAAGTTATTCATCTCAAACTACTTTCAAGTCAACCAAGTTACAGCCATAGCATCAACAAAAACATAACTAAAATCACTCATAAGGCAACATCTAAATCTACAAACAATAAAAAAAAAAATACCATTAGTTTCTTCACCATCTCCATCTTCATCTGATTCACTCAAATCAGAATTTGAATGGTCACTCCCATCATCAGAGTCCTGAGACAATGAATATATTAGAATTCCACAAAAAAAAAAAAAGATGCTTCAATCTTTACAAACTATGTTGCAGAAGAAAAGTTCCACCCGTTGATAACAAAAGAGAAACAAGGAAAGAGAATTCATTTGATGTCACATCTATCAAGAAGGATGCTATCCAAAATATCAATCAAAGTGGCAATTTGTTTCTTTTCTTATAGTAAGTTTGCTTTGATGGTCTATGAAGAATCAGGGGAAAGAGAAAAAAAAACATGAGACAATGAAAGGAAGCAAAGGCGAAGAAGAAAATAGAGCGACAAACTCAAAAAACTACATTTTTAATATTTTTCTATTTTACCATACATCAACCCAAAGAGGAGTTTGAACAGTAGTTGTAAGAAAAAGAATATAAGAAACAAATCAATATGATATTCAAACAAATCAAAATTTATTCATATAGGAAGGATTATATTACTTAGGATTTCTATTCCTCTTCTAAAAAGGATATTCTAACAGCTTGCAAACAACAATGAGCAACAAATACAGAGAACAGATGAACCAAAAGAAACAAGTTCAAACCATTATGTTAAAATGCAAAGACTACATCTTCAATTTTCTTCTTTCTTACAGTAAGATTTGCATTCTAATTTATACTAGAAACAAAAATACATAGGACAACTTACCCTATCAAACCCATATCTAATCATTTTCTACTCACACTACATTATGCCCATTCCAATTGTTATTTTTTGCCCAAGGTGCATTGTACAGTTGTAACACTACTCCTCCAATAAGAGAATAGATGTCAACCATGTCGAACTTGATAAAAATATTATTGGAGAATACATGAAAAAGATGTGAGCATAAGATGGTCAAATGAGTCAAATGATAAGATAATCTTAAGCTTGTGTTCTAAGATTTGAAATTGGACGAGCTAAGACCTTTGAGACAAGACTTAGGTTCATCTTGGATGCTCATGAGCCTCCAGGTGAAGGTTCGTATTTTGCAAGTGACAACTGATTCAAACCAATTGCACTTAAGGAGAGTGGAGTGTTAGAGAATCTCACATGGAAAAAGTTAGAAGAGTTTAAGTGGTATATAAATGAAGTAGATTGGTACTTTGCACAAGCCAATTGATTTTGTGCAAAAAAGTACCAACCCCATTTAAGATCACTATTACAAGTTTAACCCAACACTCTCCTTGGTTAAGGGAGTTCCTACAAATATAATCAACTACAGTACCATGAAATAGCACTCCCTAAAGGTATTTGAGTTTAAATGCATGATATAAGAAGATGTTCATTGGAAGAAAGCAATAGTAGCAAAATGCATCAACCGAAGAAGAAATTCACCAACAAATAGTAGCAGTAACATCTAAACAAAGTGCAGCAACACTAGAGGAAAAACAGCTGTGAAACACCCTAAGGGCAATGGCACTACCAAACAGGACACAAACAACTCAATCTCTTAAGGCAAAACAAGTCCCAGATAAACAGTAGCGCACCAAGGCACTTAAGGATAGAGCCTAGGCACAAGGCACAAACATGCACCTAAGAGATATAAAAGAAAAATATACTTGATGAATTACAGGTATTTTAAAGTAACACAAATGATTAATTGGACATTACTTAACCTGCTTATAAAAAAATAATGATAAATTTATAATAATAAATGAATTTTTTAAAATTGTTAAAAATATTGATTAATTGATTAGTTAACCAAATTAACAAAAATATTTCAGTTGATGAATTTTATATCATGTCAGTTAAGGGTTAACAGATACAGCAAAATTTCAATTACTGAGGTTAATATATTAACTAATGTCCATCCCTACCTATGTGAGGTCACATTCTCCAAGGTTCAAAGACACGTTTGGTTGAAGCCTCGAGAGAGCAGCGCGTGAGGTGAAAATTCCTAAACTATGGTCTCAAACAAATATTAGACGGTTCTCGATACAATTGCTAATCTAAAACTTCATCAGACATCATGCCATGAATTCTGTTGATAATAACAAAGATACTAAATTGGAAATAAAAAACAATTTAACCCTTCTCTTGTCAGATTATAGTTCTTTGAAAAAACAAAACTGGTAAAAGGTAAAATTACCTCTATATTCGTATCACTAATGTCATCTCCAAACATGGCTTTCCTTCTAAATCTCCCTCCATGAAACTCAGCTTGTTCCTTCACATGATCTTTAAGATTAGCTACATGATCTGATGCATCACCATGCTCTTCATCAGAAATTTCATCTTCCCCATTCATGATGGCATCCTTTTCATCTGCTTCATCCTGAAGAGAAGATTCTGAATCATCTTCTGTATCAGTTTCCCCTCTCGACTCATCTGGTTCATTTTGTTGCCTGATATCACTCTGTTCCAAAGGTTTTATACCACTTCTTTGCTGCTCATGATCATCTTTTACATCAAACTCAGTTTCAGATCCAGCAGTAGCAGTCCTGCCGAAAAGGTTGATGAAGCTATTTTCCAATTTCTCATCAATTGAATATTTGGTGTTCTGTAATGATTTCACCAAAGCCTCACCTACGTCATCCTTTCCTACAAAAATTGGAATTTGAAACAAGAAAGGATCACATGTTTGCAACTTGATATACAAACAACCACACCTAGATACATTATATCTTATATTCTTATATGACGTAGGATATATATAAATAGACACAGGAAGTAGCTCAAGACATTAACACTAGAAGAATAAGAGACAACTACGGAAGCATTCAGCATTGTGGTTCAGAAAAATGTTTTTGAGATTTTTTAATTTTGTCAAAATACATATTTGAAGCCATTGTTGCAGAAAAGCAATGTCTTTACAAATCTCATTTTGGAACAAGCTGTTATATCAAAAAATTAAAAAATAATCAATCAATTAAATTCAAAGAACAGTTTTCTGACTTCAAGCAAAACGTTATGCAATTCATAATGATAATGAAACAAAAGATCTATCCATTTAAAGGGAATATTGACAATGCTCCAACCACAAAACAAGTGAAGGAAAGCATATATTAGAAAATTATAAACCTTTGCGTCTTGTTCCCTCATCATCCACTTTGGAAAATTGGACAAAGTGGTCATTTATGTTTATGTAGACAGCATCTTTGTCATACAGCAGATCTCCAAGACCAGACATCGGTGCGTAAAATAGTTTTTCTTTGTCTCTCAATCCTTTCTTTTTTGCAGCTAATGGTAGAGGACAAGGATCAGCCAATGCTGTGACACCAGCCAGACTATAATCACCAACACCAGCAATATGAACCTGAGTTGCAAATAGTTTCTTAAGTTACATATATTTCCATGGGGAAAACTAAGACCAAAAACTGCATTCATCTACAATGGCAGGAACGAAAAAACAACAAAAGTGTAGCATCTCATAACACACTAAATAGGCTCAAATGAAGCTCTATCCATCAAAAACAGAGCTCATAAAAATTTTGACGAGCCTCCATATGAATTTCCTAATGCATAAGAATTATTGAGGTTATGAGAAGGTGATAATAGCTCCTGGAAGACAACAAAAATCCAAGAAAAAAACATCAAAAACCATCTTTAAATTCATAACATGAAACTATGTGCTTCATTTCATGTTGTGCATAAAACAACTTAATATACAATGTAATCTGAGAATAACATGGAAAGGAATGAAATACCTTAGTGCCCTTTTTTAAATTACAACCCCGCAAGTAACCATAAAGTGTGACATTTCTATCACATTTTCTGTTCATATGCACTCGTTCGGGAGGAGTTACATCCTCAAAGCGATCTACTAAAACATAGGGGTGAGAAGTTCTCCATGATAATGGCCGAAATTTCATAACTGAAATAAATCTTGAAAGATTATGGATCTCTCTGTCAGGATACCTGTTCAATCAAATAAACCAAGAAAAGGATGTCAGTAAATTGCACCAAAATAGTGTGAACAATGTCCATTTCCACATAGAAGGAATGCATGATCCATAACAAATCTCTCTGTTGAAAAATTAAAAACTTACCTCCCATTTTTAAGACCAGACAAATAGAACAATTTTGCACCATCATATATTTCTGTCCAGAAACGATGCTTGAGCCTTTGTTTTGTTTTCTTAAGCTTATTCGCATCCTTGAATTTATCAAGATGAGTAAGGACTCCCATAACCTTTGGGAATCCATGAACTTGCAAAATATTCAGAAATTCAAAGGTCTCCTGCAACAGTTAACCAAAATTACTTATGATCAAACTTTGGGTTATTTCTACTATATCCACGTTTCACTAAAGTCCCTCAAGTTTAATTTGTACCACAAAATCTCATTAACATTGATTTTATTCCTGCTAAAGTCTTTTTGTTGCCAAGCATATACTGAAAAATGCTAACCCGTGACAATGACATGCTGACATAAAGCTTACATGTCGAGTCACACCTAAAAATATTAGGTATCATGAAATTAGCACCTGTAATGCCACTTAATGCATGTACAAGCATTATTAAAGTTATACATAAGACAACTTACGTGGTGCCAGATGCATAAATTTTATGATTGTGTAAATTTCTTTTATGTGACCTAAGATAAAAGTTTCATATCAGGGTGGAATACATTGATTATAAATGCTGAAAAACTTAACACAAGTATAAATTTTCCTGTAATTTTCTTTTGGTGTGACCTAAGATAGAAGGAATAACAAGATATTAAAGTTGAACAACGAATTATGTTCAACAGACAGTATCTTATGGTTAAAATAAAGCACATATCAAAGGATGGATATCTCACCATTTCAAATCCATAGCATCCATCTATCAATAGCAAAGCTAGATCAGCAAATTTTGCTGCATCAATCATGCCATTGATATCATTTGGGCACTCAACAAACTGAACACGCCTTTTCTTACCTATCAAAATTAAATTTTCATAATTCCACATGTTAGCAAAACGAAGCATGCTCCAAGTCAAACTAGCCATGAAGAACCCTACCAAGTGTAATGAGGTATAAACAAAAAAAAAAACCTGACACGATGGTAATTGGGCCTTGAACTTCTGGTAAAGTTTGCTTTGTGTATTGCCTTACAAGAGTTTTGATCAGGAGAGACTTTCCAACCTGTCGCAAGAAGTTCAACCAAATCAACGATCATGACATCACCAAACAACACTCATGCTAAAAACATATTCACTAAAAATTATTAAGAAAAATGCTTAACATAAATTGAAGAACAGGGACCATTAGACCTCTCCAAACATTAGAATTGTCTAAAAAATTGAAATATTGTAAATCGGAAGACTTTGAAAACACTATGTATGTAGTTTAAAAATTCACATAATATTTCAGCTAATAATCATATATACCTGTGGCGGTCCATGTACAACAACAACATAGGGTGCAGGTTCACCATAAGAACGATCAATAGAAGGGACGTGAAGCCTACGCTGCTCTTTCTCTACAGCTCGCGACTGCAATCGCTTAGCTTTAACAGTCGAGTTAAAAGCAAATGCCTACAAATGTTTTTCAAGTAAAACAGTTTGATAAAATTTTCTTATAAAACCCGATAAATAAACAGTGCATTGAGGAGAAAAGTTTTACAAATGCACATGGAAAAAACCTTAGGGTTTTGCTTCTTTTCGAGGGATGAATCATCATCGCGCTTTCTCTTTTTAAGTGATTTGGCCTCCTTTTTGGGACCTGCTTGACGAGACCTATGAACCTTATGCGACTGTTCCTTGTTGCCACTATCCATGCCCATGGCACCTCCTTAATTATTCTCAACAAACGAACTCCAAGCGCAATGAAGTGAACAAGGAGAGAAGCAGGGAGAGCGGCCAGCGAGCCAAACACAGCTTGAGGCGGCCGCAGGACTCTCTGTGTATAAATATCGTAAAGAAGAGAGAAGCAAAAGCATTGAGGAAAGTCCCTCGACTTCTATTTTTATGATATTAATTTATTTATTATTTTATCTAAATAATTTTTTAAAAAATGAAAGCTAAATAAAGGTGAAATTTTGAATAATTTGTTATGTGGTATATTAATTAGGATGATATTAACATATTTAATTATATTTTTTATGGTGAATAAACTTTTTTATAATTAAAGTCAAATGAAAAAATATTTGAATAATCATTAAACCTATTATTTTTTCTAATACAATAATATTAATGATATTTAATTTTTTAGGTAAATAATTTTTTAAATTTTATTTATTATTTTTAGTAAATAATATCTTAAAAATTAAAATCAAATCAATATATATATAAAGTTGGATGTTAATATACTTATATGCTATGCTTTAAACATATGTGTTAGTTATATGATATATTTTAGAAATTGTATGATTTTAGCTTTTAGCTTTCATCTTTAATGTATTAATATTCTACTTTTTAATTTTTCATCCATTTATTTTTTATAGACCTTTCATGTTTTTTAATAATTTTTATCCATTTATTTTCTATAAATATTTAATATTTTTTAATTAATATTATTAATTAATTACTTATTAAATTATGATTTTTAATGTTTCTCTAATATTTATGTTTCATATTTATGTTTCATTCCCTTCTATACTTTATATATGATAGATTTAGATTTAATGTCATTTTATATTCCATCTTTTCGGGAAAATCTTTCATCTTCTACTATTAATATCTTTAAATACTTAGATATTAAATTATAACCTTTCATGTTCTTTTTATGTTAATTTTATAATATATATATAAGTATATAATGAAAATTTTTTATTTATTAGAAATTATTGGAATGAGAAAGTGAAGAAAAGAAAAGATACTTAAATATTTACTAATTAGTAAGTATTTAGATTTTTTTTAATTTTTTATTTGTAAATGTTGATAATGTTTTCATTGGTATTGATTTTTTATCATTTATTATCATGATTAATTGTATTTTCTCAACATATGTGTTATTATCAAAAAATTTAATTATAAAATAAATATATATTATTTTTATAGTTTATTATGTAAATAAAAGAGAGAATTTAGATTAAAAATAATTAATTTATCTTTAACATTTTAAATATGTGTTATTGTTTATTACTTCATTGTAATATTTTTAATTTTTTAGTTCTTTAAATTTTTAAACAATTTTTTATTACTTGCAATAGAATTTAGGAAAATGTATAAATTGTAATAAAAAATAACAATGAAAGTTATTGAAATTATAATTAATACTTATCAAAAGTAAAATTTTTTTATTTTCTTAATAATTATGCTAAAATAAAATACATTAATATAAAATTATCAATATGATTAGTCTTTTCATTTTCTATAATCAACATTATGAATATGATTTTATTATTTTTAATACCCTGTAATATATCATCCTTTCATTTTTATAAACCCTTTCATATTTTATAATCAATGTTACAAATATGATTTTATTATTTTTCATGCTCTTTATATACCATCTTTTCATTTTCTATAATAAATAATTATAATTAGTTTAAAATAAAATATATCAATATAAAATTATAATCAATTATAATTAATTGACTTTATATATATAGGTAAAATATGAGATCTAATATCTCACATTTTAATTTATTTCATACTATCACATTTTTATTTTATGCATTTTATATATTATTTACTTTTTAACCTTGAAAGCATATTAGAGTATTAAATTATAATTTTTATTACATGTGAAATCTTTAAATACAAAAAAAAAATTTTAGATTAATAAGTTTACATAAGAAAATGAAATCTTAAAAATTTTTTTAAAAAAATCTAATTGAAATCCCTTGCAGAAATGGCAACACGTCTCGGTTTATAGTAGTTCGACATTAACTCTTGCCTACGTTCACTTCTCCTAAGTCTCAACTTAGGGTTCCACTAATTTTCAATCAATTACAACACGAATTCTATAAATGAATCCTAAACCCTAGTGTTTTCAAGGCTCACACTCAAACTTTTACAAAAATCAACCTTACAAGCTCTCAAATACAAATTAATGCCCAAGCATTAATCACACACCAACCCACAAAAGCAATCCCTAGCTTTCCACAAGTGGGAATATAATAGATGAGAGTTTACAATAGATAAAAACACACAATACAAATAAACTTATTTGTTCTTGACAATTAAAGCTCAAAGGAAAAGTTGCTCTGCAAAAACTAGCTGTTAGAAACAAAATACATGAAAGTTCTATATGAAAATAACCATTAGAAAGGGTTTTAAAATTCTCCAGAGAGAAAATGAGAGGGAAATGTGGTATGCCCATACTATCATTGGTACGCCCATACCAAAACAAGTTTCCTGACAAACAATTTTCCAACGAGCTCACGTACGGCCGTACCAACCAATGGTATGCCCATACCAAAACAGATTTACTGACAAACCAAATTCCTACGAGCAATGGTATGCCCGTACCATGCTCTATTAAACAGTTCTAACTAGGTACGGTCAGCTGTATGGTCGTACCACTTAACTAAGCTATTTGGTACGCCCGTACCAACATAAAGACTTACATAAAAATGATAAATAACTTAAATTGATTCACGCGTGGCATACACATCAAAACCTAGGGTCTAATAGTCTTCCCCTTTTTGATGTTGGCAATCAATTTAAGTTCAATTTGCAAAAACTCATTTAAATGAAATTTAGATTTGAAAAATTTTGGAAATCTCCCCCTTTATTTTAGAATACATACCATGTAACTATAGGTTATCAAATAATCACAAAGAAAGGAGAAATGGATAAACATAATCAACAAAATCAAAGATAATCATAACACAACATAATAAACTGAATAAGCATCATATATATCAAAAGATGTTCAGTACAATAATAACATCAAAAGTAACATGAAAACAAACATAAAAAAAATCTAACAATCAACTCCGCTAAAAGTCCTAAAAAAAATCATAATCATAAAACATATTCTCCCCCTTTGACAACATCAAAAAATAATAAATCACTGTGGGTCCTGAGAAGGAGGTGGACTCGGTGGAGGAATGATAAAGGGCTCCATCATGATAGTGATGGAGTGAAGAGTCTCAGAAGTGGATGTCTGAAACTCATGGAAGTCAATAATATGCTGATCAAGCTGCTGACCAAAATGGTGAACTGCTGCTTAAGATGTCCAAGCTGCTGATCAATCTGGTCGAAACGACGCTCAAAGGTATCCAAGCGGTTGAGTCAAGCAATGCTAGTGGCAAGCTGTTGAGAAATGGAATCTGAAGAAGCAGCAGCAGCAGCAGGAGCAGGAGTAGTAGCAGCTGAATCGGTAGGATTAGGAATAGCAGCCGATGAGAAGGATCCACCCGAGAAGTGTCGCTGGCGCTTACGGCTTAGAGCCACCTGTAGTGTAGCATCAGTGGATGAATCAACAAGATTAAGCCACTCTGCAGGTATGTCATTTAGAAGTGGAACCTGCAGGTGCTGACAGACCTGTACAACCCTATAACTATATATAGAGATAATGTCATTGGGAAGGCCCAATGACTGAAGGTGAGCGAGTCGTCTGGAGATGTACTCAGAATGAATAACAAACTCATCATCAGTAGTGCGTTCAAAAAGCATAGAGTGCTCAATAAACGAGAGGTCAAGGTTTATACCACATGATCCAGGAGAAGGGTGAGTGAGGGGAAAAGCCTGCAACTGTTGGCAGATATAATGAATGATGGAACTGAATAGGATAGCCTTGCCAGGCTGCTTTTGGACGCCAACCTCATAGAAAGAGGTCTAAAGCCAATGTCCAGACTGAATAGGAGTACCCATGACCATGCAGTATAAGAAGATAAGGTCAGGGTCTGTAATGGTGTCATTAAAATCTAATCTCTCGAAGATAAGAGAGGATATCAATCTATGACAGTAGAAGAGTGCAAGAGATTTAAGGCACGAGGCCTTCTGACAAGACGGATGAAAGGAGGTGTCGAGGGCAATGTCCCTCCAGAAAGTATTATGGTCAAATACTGCAGATTTGGCATTAGAAATACCATCAGTGTGGAATCCAAAGAGACCATCAAACTCAGAAGCAGAAAGAGAGTGATGCCTCCGGAAGAGTCTAAAAGTGTAAAAGAAGGAGGTAGACAGAGAAAAGGTCTGTAGAAACTCAAGAGCTACAGACTGAATAAAATGGTTAGGTAGGAATGCGGAATTTGACCAACCTACATTGATCAAATGTCTCAGAACATCATCCTCCAGTCCGGTCTGATGGAGAGTAGGACGACATGCCAAATGAGAGTGAGAGAAGACTTTCTCACTCAAAATGGATGTCCTAATAGTAGAGGCAGGAGTAGTCCCTCGGGGGCCAGAGCCTACAGGAATAGTGCACTTGACTTTCCATGAGGAAGAGTCATCGCGGTCTCCGGGAGTAGACATAAGTAAAATCAGTGAGAAATAAGTAATGGAGTTAAAAACAGAATTTTGCAAAAAATTCGACAGAACAACGACAAGTTTTTGAAAAATTGAAAAACTGGAACCTACACGGAAACCAATAAAATTTAGCACACAAGTCCTAAACACAATCCTAAGTGATAAACTCTAAAGAACCTACAGCTAAAACAACCTAGAATGATAAAAACATCAAAAAGTTGAAAAAGACAGTAAAAAGCAATGAAACAGTAAAAATGAAATGTAAAACAGAATAAAATGATTGAAAACAATACCAGAATGGGGAGTAGGATTGCGAGCAATGTAGTTTAAAAGAGTTGGAAATTGATTTTAGAGGATTTGGCTGAGGATTTTGAGAGAAAACAGAGTTGGAAATGAGTGAAAAACTGAAAAACCACGTTTAAAAACTATTTTTCAGGTCGCGTATGGGCGTACGGGTTGGGCATACGGCCGTACGGGCCAAAAATGCCTTGAAAATTCATATCGCATACAGGCGTACGGGTGACACGTACGACCCTACCAACTACAAATGTTTGAAATTCAGGATTGCGTACGGGCATACCGAGCAGGTGTACGGTCGTATGAGGCTTTCAGTTAAAAAGTTTAAAAGGAACACGTATGGGCATATCGAATTTGGTATGACCGTACCACATGGCGTATAATCGTACTGAAATGAGTACAGACCGTACCAAATATTGCCAGAATTTTAAGAATTGGTCATTGATGATCTATACGGGCATACCAAATATCGTATGACCGTACGGGGACTTAAAAATGAAAAATTTTGGAGAGTTTTCTAAATTTTCTTGAGGTTTTTAAAGTCCACCAATCACTCCTATTTCAAAAATGACCCATCTATCATTCTTAATTCATGTTTAATGAAATTTAACCATTCTTCACTCAGGGGTTTTGTAAAAATATCTACCAATTGGTGAGTTGTATCAACAAATTCTAATACAACCTTTCCTTTTTGCACATTATCATGCAGAAAATGATGCCTAATATCAATATGTTTAGTTCTAGAATGCTGAATGAGATTCCTAGACAAGTTTATAGCACTAGTATTATCACATTTTATAGAGGTGCAAGAAACACAAACATTATAATCCCTTAATTATTGTTGAATCCAAAGTACTTGAGCACAACGACAACCTGTGGATATATATTCAGATTCAGCAGTAGACAAAGATACACAATTTTATTTCTTGCTAAACCAAGAAACTAAACAAATACCTAAGAAATGACAAGTATATGAGGTACTTTTCCTATCTAGCTTATTTCCCGTAAAATCAGCATCAGAATAAGCAGTCAAGTCAAAAGAATCATTCCTAGCATACCACAATCCATAATGTATAGTTCCAATCAAGTATTTAAAAATTCTTTTCACAGCACTCAAATAAGATTCCCTATGAGAGGATTGAAATCTAGCACACATACATATAGCAAACATAATATCTGGCCTAGAAGCAATTAGGTACAATAAACTACTTATCATACCTCTATATTTCTTTTAATCTGCTTGCTTGCCGTTTTCATCCAATGAAAGTTTTGTAGTTGTGCTCATTGGTGTTTTGCTAGCTTTAGCGTCTTCCAATCCAAACTTCTTGAGCATCTCTTGAGTATACTTGAATTGGTTGATAAAGATTCCATCTTCATATTATTTGACTTAAAGTCCTAGGAAATACTTCAATTCCCCCATCATGCTCATTTCAAATTCTCCATGCATGCATTCAGAGAACTCCTCGCATAATTTTTCATTAGTAGCACCAAATATGATATCATCCATATAAATTTGAACAAGTAGAATATCATGCTTGTAATGCTTAATGAAAAGTGTAGTGTCTACTTTACCTTTGTCAAAACCATGATCAATAAGGAATGAACTTAACCTATCATACCAAGCTCTAGAGGCTTGTTTAAGGCCATATAAAGCTTTGGTAAGTTTAAAAATATGGTTTGGAAATTTCAAGTCTTCAAAACCAGGGGGTTGTGCAACATAAACTTCTTCATTTATAAAACCATTTAAAAATGCACTTTTTACATCCATTTGAAAAAGTTTAAAGTTTATATGAGATGCATATGCCAATAACATCCTAATAGATTCTAGTCTAGCTACAGGTGCATAAGTTTCATCGAAATCTATTCCTTCCTCTTGACAGTATCTTTGTGCTACTAATCTAGCCTTGTTCCTAGTTATTACACCATCTTCATCAAGCTTATTCTTAAATACCCATCTTGTACCTATAATAGACACATCTTTAGGCTTAGGCACTAAGGTCCACACTTTATTCCTATCAAATTAGTTCAATTCATCTTACATAGCTAACACCCAACTATCATTATTTAAGGCATCTTTAACATTCTTAGGCTCTACTTGAGAAATAAATGCAAGATTATTGTGAATGTCTTTAAACTTAGAACGAGTTATTACCTTTTTTGACGTTTCACTTATGATTTAATCCTTGGAGTGTCCTTTTAGAAATTGCCACTCCTTTGGAAGATCATGCTCAATATGTATAGTAGCTAGGTGAGGAGGAAGATCATCCACTTCTTCCTTTTCAGCATCTTTGGGAATAATTGTCACACCCACATTAGTGACCCTAGTTGTGTGATACTATTGTATGTGAAATGCTAGATGAATGTTAGGATGTATAGGTACATGTATATGTATGTTTATGTGATTGATGGTTGTAGTATGATGTTGTTGATGTTTTAGAAGTGTTTTATGATTGAGTTGTGGTTTAGGTACCTTGAGAACGAGTTGTGGCTTGTAGGTTGGTTGTGGTACGGGTGTACAGGTCACCGTACAGGCGTACCAGGCATTAGAGATGGGTGGCCTTAGGTTCCTGAAGATCATATGGGTGTACCAAAGGGTTGTCTGGCCGTACCGGTGCTCACAAGAAAATAGATTTGTTAGGAAGAATGTGGCGATACAGGCGTACCAAATGGGGGTATGGGCGTACCAGCCCTCGCAGGAAAATTAGCTTGTCAGGAGTTTTAGCTCCGTACAGGCATACCAAATATGGTACAGCCGTCCGTGACTTAAGTTTGATTTTTCAATGGATAAGTACAAAGCTTTTCCTTGCTTTTCTTTCATCTTTATATTTCTCAAACCCTTAGAAATAACAGAGTTAGGGTTCTTAAGTGCCTAGAAGTTATGAGAGCTTGAAGACGGAGATTGTGATCATAGTAGCAGGACTACGGGCATACGTTAGAAGCAGTATTACTACAGGTCTGTGCTAGTCCATGCTAGTTGTGTGAATTGTGATGCTTTACTTCTTGTTTCACTTGGGGGACCTAAGTAAGGTCCAGAGAAATGATGTGTTGTGTTTCTATGACTGTATATTGCTTATGTTTTCCTATGATGAGCATGGTACATGTATAGGAAGCATCATATATGCATAATCATGGCATGCATAAGGAAGTATAAGGGGGAAAAGAAACAGAAAGAGTAAGATGATAGAGCTTTAAGCTCTAAACATACTAGGTCATACAGATGATGGATTCCTTGAGGAATCATACAGTTAAATGATCTCCTTATGGGAGATGAGTCTCAAGACATATAGTGAAAAATCAAGGGGGTCATAGAACCACAAAGTTAAATGCCCTCCTTCGGGAGATGAGTACCGGTACATATAGGGACCCAATATGGAGAGGATATGTGCACATATATACAGAAAAAGAAGAGGAAATGAGGGAAAATGCATGGTATGAAGGCATTCTCATCTCATATGTTGTTAAAGGCAATGTATTCATTTATGCACTCCTTGATGTTCATATTGGATGATGACGTACTATGTACTATGATTGTGTTATTGATTGAGAAGGATTACTGAATGACTGTTGAATGGATGATATGATGGTGTGGTGTTTAATGCCATTGGCTTGATTATGATTACGGATTATCATGATGTATATTTGTATATATGTTCACTAACACCACAGAGTTTTATACTCAACGTTTATCATTTGATGAACGTAGGTATTAAGCCTTCAGGAGAGCGACCTAAAGACTGATCAGCGGTGTCAGCAGAGAAGTTTTATTCTCGGAGCGGTAACGGCACTGTAGTGGCATACTCCTATCTGTTGCTGATGTAGTACATTATTAATTATAGTGGCAGTAGTAGTAGTTGTTCTTGTATAGTGTGGTGTACTCCCTTAAGGGAACTTTTATAATGTATCTGAACGATGTAAGAACTTGTTGAATCATGTATATATATAGCAGATGTTTGTACACTGTGATTGTCTGAACTAATTCCTTACATGAATGTGTGAAAGGTATCCAGGTTAAGTAATGAACCATACGTTGTGTTGTCTTTACACCACTTAATACCAGAGTGTGTACCCATACGATTTAAAATATGGTATAAGGTTGGATCGTATCCTTTGTAGTGTGGGTGACGGTTTCCTTTTGGAAATTAGTATTCACGCTATAGGAGCATGTTACCCTAGGTATGGGCTGGGTGTGACAATAACATCTTGTTGATGTTCTTTCTCATCTCCTTGTTCCATTAAGATTCTTACATCATCATCAATATTGTCCTTTCTTGGACCAAGGGAGTTAGTTTCATAAAAAACAACATGCATTGATTCCTCAATAGCTAAAGAACATTTGTTAAACACCCTATATGATTTACTAGAAGTTGCATAACCTAAGAAAAGACCTTCATCTATTTTGGAATCAAATTTTCCAAGATTATCCTTGATATTCAAAATATAGCAGTTGCAACCAAATACTCTGAAGTATGAAATTCCTGATTTTCTACCATTTCATAGCTCATAAGGAGTTTTATTTAAAATTGGTCTTAAATGAACTCGATTGGTGACATAACAAGTGGTATTGACCGCTTCGACCCAAAAGTAAGATGATAATTGATACTCGTTGAGCATTGTACGTATCATGTCACAAAGAGTTTGGTTTTTCCTTTCAACTACCCCATTTTATTGAGGAGTTCTAGTGGATGAAAAGATATGATGAATTCCAAGTGATTCACAAAAACATTTAAAACTTTCATTTTGAAATTCTTTTCCATGGTCACTTGTAATAGAGGAAATGTAGTAACCTTTTTCATTTTGCATTCTTTTAGTAACATTTTGAAAAGCATTAAATGCATCATCTTTATGAGCTAAGAATGAAACCCAAGTAAACCTAGAGTAATCATCAACAATAATAAGTGCATAATG
>CANYBF011952226.1:0-11123 GCA_948192965.1 Dalechampia spathulata
TTCTTTTGGATTTCTTATACGAGCATTAGCAGGTTTAGCTTCCCTTGTGGTATAGTCGTTGTTTGCCTGAGACGGGTGGGCGACGGTTATGCTACGGGAGCTTGTCGCATCCTCTGAGTGTTGGGGTCGGGGGTGTGACAGCAAATGGGCCCAGAAAGTGGCAAATAGCATACCAAGCGTATTGCCTCAAGTGAGACATTGAATAAGGCGTATTCTGTACGTACAGGATACGTTAAAATGGGTCGTTAGGGGCAGCGGGCCCCGTGAATGCTAAGTGGGCCCCACAGTGCAGTGGATCCGGAAAGTGGCATTTGTGATGCCGATGCGCAGTGCCTTGCGTAAGGCATCTCAGAATTGTATCCTGTATGTACAGAATACACAGAATGGACAAATGGGGGTAGCGGGCCTGTGGATACTTGGTGGGCCCCACAACGTAGTGGGCCCAAAAATGTAATACTTTGCATTTCATGCGATTTACCTCATGTAGGTAATAAGGGAGGGTGTTCTGTATGTATAAAACACTCAGAATACGCGGCGGGTCCCGCCAGGCGCCATGGTGGGCCCCACCAGTTCTGAAATGTTCTATGCGCCAGAACACACAGAAGAAAGCGCAAAGGCCTAGACATATAATCAGGATCTATACTAGGGATTATTTCCTAGCCAAATCAATATAAATCCAAAACTATACGATGGTGAAAGTGAGGGTCAACACCTTGCTAGTGAGATATCATATGGATGATTAATCTATGTCTGGGCAATATATCTCACTCATATTAGTAGTGCAAGTATCCTTAAGACTTGAGATAACAAGGTTATTTTAATTATGGATCACTATGTTTTGACTCCTATATTTTCTTCCTCCTTAGAAGGTGTTCATAACTTGGAGGTTAGATATAATGTGAAGTAGTTGAAGGTTTTTATTTATCAATAAAGGATTCACCACCCCATATTAAATGTAGGGGTTTTATCTCATTGACTCATGTAATATTCTTTATTCAAGAATCTCTAGCCAAAGTAGAATGCCTATTGATGAATGAGTTTCATAAGGGCATTTTGGAAATAAATATTATGGTACTTGAAATATAAAATTTAGGGCATGATATAACACACTGATCATGTATTGAGTTGACCTTAATCCATACTCAAACCTTAATAAGATAGTGGATGGTGAAAGGAGTTTATTGCATGAAATCTAATATGGAAGGGTTATAGTCAAACTAATGACCTCTTGACATTTGGGTAGTCATGATGTGTGACTAGACACTGCTCTTGATTTACATATGATGTTATTAAATGGAATTTAATAATATATTCATATGTTGCCAATATGTCAAGAACCCAAAAGGTCTCATACTAAAAGTAAGAGGAATGATAATCATGAATGGGTGCTGATGAAATAATGTTATATGGTTGTAGGATAACATATATCTTTCATGTTCATTTCAAAGAGAATGAAAAGAGCTTCAATTTGATACCAATATCACTTAAATCTAATAAGTATAATTCAAGATACAAGTGATCCAAGATGACATGTTCTATATGCATGTCATATATGAGCTTGGACATGAATTGATCCATATGTGAGTCTCACATGACTTATTCATGTGTTATAAGTCAAAAGGAAAGGGCATATGATTATCATGTGCTTTTGGAGGGATTTTAAGTCATGCACATGCAAGTCACATGCCTAAAGCATGTGACATCCATATGCATATGACTTAAGTAACCTAAAAACATAATTAGGTTTTTATATAAGTTATCTGACACAACTTTTAGGGTTATAAAATAAGGAATTTTAGCTACCTCTTTCCTCTATTTTTTCAAGCGATTCGAAGCTCAAGAATAAGAAGATCATTCAACTTTTGATAAAACATCAAGAAGAAGAACCGAATTCATCTTCTTTTCTGTTTTGGTTTACTAGTCTCAAAAACAAAACAAGTAATATTGATTACTAATCATTCCTATTGCTTGTATGGATAGTTTGGAGGCCCTCTACATTGAGGGTTGAAAAGTTTATTATAACTTTTCTGATAAACAAGAAAGAAGGAGATATGTACAAAAGTAAATTTTTGATCTCTTCTTTAATGATCTTCTCTTTGTTGATGTATTCTATGAATGGGATCGCTATATCTGATTAAATCATGTATTTTAAAGATTTTAAATTATATCTTCCACTACTAAACATGTTTTCATAAACCAACAATAATAAGGGGAACACCTTAGGGGTTTATTTTGATGTGCAGAGCATGCCTTACAATATGTTGCACACATTAAATAGATTTAGACAATGTATTATGCATATCACATGACATTCTGCACTCATTGTGTTAAAATTTTAGAATCCTATATTACTTGCCTATTATAGGTAACTCTCACTTCTTTCCTATAAATATAGCTTATGTATTTACTGGAAAAAGGTCCAAATATTAAGAAAATTTCCTAAACTCTATTAAAATTGGCTTTCATTAACTTATCACATAATTAACACTTAATTAGATGATTAGAGACTAATTTATTCACTAAAACCTTTACTTATTACAAGATTAAGAAGAATCATGCTTGTTTTGCCTTTGGTAAGTTTTAAAATGCCATTTTCCTTCTTCTTTTTTTATGATTTTATGGGTTTTGTGATTTGTGATTATATTTTAGCTTTATTAGAATGCAATAGTAACATTTTGATCACTCTATGATCAAATATGACCTTTGGTAGTCTCAAATCTTGATTTTTCTTGGACTTCATTCATAATTTTTACCTGAAAACCTAATTTTTCCTTATTTATGTTCATGATGTACAACGAACATCATAAAACATGTTATGCACATTACCTTTTATGATACTTGATGCACACATTATAGTTTAATTTTACTATTTCATGATTTGTAATCATTTTTCAATTATTTACAATCCAAATCAAAGTCTTTAGTAGCATTTATGATTTTACAATGATTTAAATGATCTAAATTTATCATACATTGACACAATTTCATTAATTTTGGCTTCAAAATTAATTTTCAAGTTAAATGCGATTTCAATTTGATGCTTTTTATGATTGAAGTTGAATTAGATATTTGAATGATCTTTAATTGATGCTAAATGATATTAGAGTCTTCTAATTTCAATCTCAATGGTCAATTTTCATTAATTTTCCCATTAAATCAATTAATTTTGCTTGATTTCTTAATTAAATGATATTTTAATTGTGACTTGACATGATTAGTCCTAATTGGATGTTGATTTATTTCCAAGTAATGCATAATAATCTTAGAATCTTTCATTTTGGATCTATGATTGATTTTTACCTAAAAACTGATTTTTAATTATCTTTTTCACTTGATTTTCAAATTAATGTCATTTAATTCATTTTGCATTGTAATTATGGATAATTAATAGTGAATTTGGAATAAATTGAGATTGAATGACTTGCTAGGGTGATTTTAGGAGTTCCCTTTCATTTTTATTAACAAGCTTATCATAGGATCGCTATCATTGTATCAAGATAAGCTGAAGTATCAAACTTTCCATATCTTTAAGGAAATCTATTAAATGAAGCATAGGATTAGGCAGACTAAGAGGTTGAAGAAGAAGGAGCCTTTCTTCCTCAAACTCAAAATCACCATGCAAATCCCTCTATATAAATGTCTTACAATCACCAGACTCAATACTTTGAAACACTAACCAACTCTGGAGGTTCTTGAATTTTACGATGCCACTTTTTAAGGTTTTCAAGCATCTCCTAAAAGTCAAACTCATCAAGCCACTTGAGCCAAATTTCCAAACATCACCCCTAACCACAGTAGACACCAAAATCTACTATCACTACTGTTGACCCTAACTTTTCATGCTCATGCAATTTCGGGCTTATGTTGATTCGGATCGGTTCTAGTCCCTAATATAGACCCCGATTAGGCACATAGGCCTTTGTGGCTTCCCATGTGTATTCTAGTGCACAGAACACCTCAGAGCTGGTGGGGCCCACCATGGCGCCTGGCAGGACCCCCCACTCTCATTTTCTTATTCTGAGTGTTCTATACATACAGAATACACTTCATTATTGCCAACGCAAGGTAAACCGCCCGAAATGCAAAATACTGCATTTCTGGCATTTAGCACTATTCACCATGAAAAGTGCACCGTTGGGACCCACCACCTCTGTTAGCCTATTCTGAGGGTTCTATACGCACAGAACACCCTCCATATGTCACCTACGCTAGGAGCAGTGCTTGGCATGCTATATGCCACTCTTGGGGCCCGCTATGCTGTAAGGCCCACTTAGGGTACTATTGGGGCCCGCTACACATTTTGCCCATTTTGAGCGTTTTGTATGCACAGAACACATATTCACTAATGCCTATGTAAGGCACAACCCACGGCATCCCGAATGCCATATTTTGGCCTTAAAGGCCTGTTGGGCCCAAAACGGGCCTATTAAGCTAAACCCGGTGTTCAGAGCCGAATTTGGGAAAACTTAAAACTACAAAGTGACTCGGAAT
Source organism: Dalechampia spathulata (assembly GCA_948192965.1). NCBI lineage: Eukaryota > Viridiplantae > Streptophyta > Magnoliopsida > Malpighiales > Euphorbiaceae > Dalechampia > Dalechampia spathulata. Next base: position 4,492 of record CANYBF011952226.1, read on the forward strand.
GTTGTTTGCATCTCTGTGGACCTATGGCTCACATCCCATTCCACCCGTACGAGGTGGAGCGCATAGGTCAAAAATGCAACATACGTAGCGCATAGCCCTATAGGCTACGCATGTTGCATAGTAAAGACGTTTGGTCGGGAGCCTTCTCAAGACCGAATTTGGAAAAACTTTGTTCTACAAAGTTATTCCTTACGTTGAATAACGCTTATAGGCTCAGGGCGCACATCCCGAAGCGACCACAGTGGGCCCCATGGGACGGGTTCCAAACTATGTGCTACGCATGTAAGACTATGTGCGCAGCATATAGGCTATGTGTTGCGCACATAGCCCTATATGTGGCGCATATAGTTTTAAAATTTTTCAAATCCGGGCAAAAATTACAAAATTGCCACGCTCAAAAATTGCTCTATAAATATAGAGCTTGGGGTCTGAATTATTGATCCCGAATTTGCTCCTGAAGCAACCCAAAACTCTGCCAAAATATTTTTAAAATTAATTAAACACTTAATTAATTTTTCTTAGGGATTTAAAGAAAAATTGGCTCTAGTTAAGCTCCCTAAACACGTAAGGAAAGAAGATCTACAAAAGAAAGCCACTGCCTAGAGGTAATTCTTCTGATTTTTCTCATTTTCCTTCGTTCTTTGAAAATTTTTCAAACTATATGCTGTGCATATAGATCTATGTGTGCCACATGTAGCACATGTGTGGCGCACATAGGGCTATGTGCTGCGCATATAGCCTCCAATTTTCAAAGAAAACCCCATTTTCTCCCGGTTTTCTTCCCGATCTGGCCAATTCAAGGCCATTCAAGGCTTTTCCATGCCTTGGGTGCCTTAGATCTGCCCTAAATCTTGCTGATCTAAAATAATTTTAACTTTAAAATTATTTTTCACGATTTGGATGCAAATCCATGAGCCAAAACCCAGTTGTGGGTCTGTTCTACCTAGATCGGGGTCGGATCTAGGGTTTCTACTGAAAAATTTTTGATTTTTTTCCGGTTTTCAAAGCTATGTGTGCCACATATGCCTCTATGTGCGCCACACATACCCCATGTGTGGCGCACATAGACCCCAATTTTCACAGAAAAATTTGATTTTAACCCGAACCGCTTTGGTTTTGAATTTTCCAGCAACTCCAGTAGCTTTTCCATGCACTTGGGGTTCTGGATTTATCAAAAATTGTCCAAATCTATTTAATTTTAGCCTTAAAATTAATTATTTCAATTAATTGCTTAATTAATTATTTGGTTCATCAAACCGGAGGTCGATTCATGCTCAAAATGAGGTATTGTCTTCATTAAAGTTGCGTATTTTAATCTGTAGATCATTTCTGTAATGACAAATTTCATTTTCTTGCAGATTCATCAACTATGTGCGCCACATATCATGCTATGTGCACCACACACAGTCTATGTGTGGCACACATAGTTCACATTTTTCCAGAAAAACCATATTTTGGACCGTATTTCACTGTATTGTTGACATATCCAATGGTATTTGATGCTTTACAGTGGCTCAAGTATTCTGGATTTGTCATGAAATAATTACATTTAATTCATTTTGGCCTCAAAATTAATTTTTATGATAAAATGTAATTTTTAATCGTATAAATGTGATTTTTGAAAGGATTGGATTTTAATTGATTGAGGGGCTATCTCCAAAATATTCCAAGTGATGTTAGCACTCCCAATTAACTTTTCCATGATCAAACAAAATAATTTTGCCAAAAATTATTTTTATTAAAATGAATTTTCACGATCCTGCTCGTGTTTATTCTTACAATTATTGCCTAATAATTGCTAGATTTTGACTCTTGGTTCGTGCTTTTAAATGGCATTGGACTAGTGAATTAAATCCAAAATTCATTTACTACTAATGAATTTTATTTGTTTATTTTCCTTATTAATCCATCGTGCATTTTGGATCGTGCAAAACCAAGGAGAATAGTGCCTGGAAAGGAGGGGACGTTACTTAATGTCCCAAAATATGTATGCAAGGATATTTGTGTAATAGGATAGGATTTATTATTGATATGTAATAATTAATCTTCCTATCTTGTGTGGATCCCCTAATTTCCTTGATTCCCTTTCACCGGCCTTTATTATTTTTGATTGTGAATGTTTTATATTTGCTCAAATATATTATGTCATTCATGTCACATGTCATGTCACATGACACATGCACATGCTACTATGCATGCCATGCATATACTGTATGCCATAACATACCATATTTTCGTATGCATATACATATAAATCATAAATACGCCAATATACGCAAATCCAATACGCGCACCCAACCAATATGCCTTTCCATGCATATATGTATGTGTCATTATGCCGTGTCATGTCGTATGCCATAACGCATGTCATACCATATGCCATACATATATTATGTTGAATACACATTCACATACGCACCATTATGCCATGTCATGCATATGTCATGCCATACATCATTTAACACGCCATGCATATGGTATGCTACACACTATGTCATGTCATGCATATGCCATGATATACATCATTTCACATCCCATGTCACATGACACAAGCACATTCTACTATGCATGCCATGCATATACCATTTCATACATCATTTCACATGCCATACATATGTCATGTTATCATAACTCACATACCATGCATATGGTACATCATCCACCTTACATGCCATGTTATACATATACTACACATAAGGTGTGTCATCCACTATGCCATGTCATACATATGCCATGACATCCATCACTTCACATGCCATGCATATGGTATGTCATGCATCGCCTCACATATCATGCATACGATATGTCATCCATTTCACATGTCACGCATAAGGTATGTCATTCAGTATGCCATGACATGCATATGCCATGACATCTATCACTTCACATATCATGCATATGATATGCCATTCATCCCATGTATCATGCATACACTATACATACACCACGTATACGCGAAATGCGAAAATAAACCAAAACGCTAACGTATTACGCTATACGTGCTACTTGCCATATTATGTGCTTACATATCATACTAGGTTGCCAAAATCATGCATATGATATGTCATTCACACTCACATGTCATGCATATACCATGTTACTTTTTCGCTATTTCGTATGTCATGCATATGTCATACCATCCAAATGTCATATAGCATTATATGTCATTCTATGTGCAACCTTGCAACGCCAAATTACATGTCGCACTGTGTGATTACAATTACGCTCATATACTTGCCTGCCTAGGATAATTAATCCTAACTATAATGGTAAAATCAATTTTGGAAACTCATAGAATAGATCTCCACCACCCGAACCCAATCTCTGAAGGGTTTAACTAACACTCATGCTATAGGTCGGTTGGACAAATCCAGAACCATCCGGTGGTGACTCCTTTACAACTCTTTCAAGTCCGTATCATTCCCTAAGGGAACCCCTTAGGAAGACTGTGCCTTTGTTCCAAGTGTGGTCCCTGGTCCGTGACTTTCGCAAGCCTCGCTTTGGGCCCTGGCAGAAACCGGTGCTCACAACTACCATCAACACTATGGTCATAACACTAATGACTATCACTTACTCAGATGCATCATCCAAGACCTTATTGATTCATGTGAGCTTGAAGATCTTTAAAAATATAAATCTGCAACCAAGACAAACCCATTGGTAAACTGCTATAAGACTAACTACACTTACAAGATTCAATCAGGGTTCTTAAAATCCCTAGTTTTTAGCTCTTTCTCTCCCTTCGATAGTTAGGAGATTTCTAGACTTCCTGCTATTAGCTTCAAGCCCAGTGGTGGGTTTAACATAGGTGCCATCGACATTTGGTATGATAGTTTTAAAGATGAGTCTATGCTTACTTAGAATTTAGACGAGTCTGAATCAATTGAGGTTTAGCAACCAAACAAGGGTGAGTCGACCAAAACTCCCAAATAAACTAAGCAAACATCTAACGCTTCCAAGTAGAAAAAGGGATTGGATGCTAATAAAATATCCTCCTAGGTTCACAACATCACCTGAAATAGCAAGGCGTTTACTCTTTCTAACTTTAAGAAGAAACTAGATGATCCAAAGAAGTTAATTGAGGCTAAACCCAATATGGATGAGGCTGGTCCTAGTAATGCACTAGCCCTATAACCTACTAATAAGGGCAAAGATGTTGCTCAACTTGAGATGTCATCGTCAAACAGTTGAAGAAGATGCAAGCTAATATTAGTATATGGAACTTAGTATTATCTTCTCCTATGGCCTAATGTCACCAACATTAAGGGATATTTCAACAATTACAAGTTCACCAATATTAGAGGAAGAAGTCATTAACTTGATGGATACTGAGGACTGCTTATTATTTTTCCTCCAAAAAAGGCCTACTCCTGTTACACCAATGCAACTACTCAAGTTTGAATTGGACTGCCCACTGATGATTGGCATATGTAATTCCTAAAGGTACTAATTAGTCGTTGCATCCTTTATTCATTTGATGGTTATCCAATACTTAATATCATCCTTATTATCTAAGCCTTAAACATCAAGACACCAGTTGCTTTAACCACCCTTCTATTGAGTTTAGTCTATCGTACACCTACTAGAGCTACAAAATAGTCCTCTTTTCATTTTATATATGGTGGTTGGTGGGTGGTACAATTATGGCTTTTATGGTACTTTCCTAGGTTATGCCCAGCAACTTTTCAAGCAGTATCGAATGAAGTGAGCTTCAATCACCAGTTCATGACATACTTTTATTTTATACCACCTATGGAGATAGTTTCTTTCTTCCTCTTAAATTCAACAGCTAATTTAGACTTATTTTGACTTTATGGTCATATCAGTCTATTAGCACCTTAGTGGATTTATGGTTATGCTAGCTCATTGACTCTTAACCCATAGATACCAAATGTTGTTAGGTGACAATTTCTTTTTCCTTTATCTCTATGTTAGTACTACATATTTTTCTACTACAAAGAAATGTTCATCGTACCTTATGGTTGTAGCAACTTTGCTTCCCTCCTATCCTTCTAGGTAGGATTAGGTTCTTCCATCCTAATAAGGGTAGTTATCTAAAGATTAGTGAGGATCAGGCTCATATGCATCATTCCTCTTTCTATCATCTCCTTTCAAGTCATGTGCCAATCACCTTTAATGCATGTCCTCTAATAAAATTAAAGGAGGTACAATAAACTTGGTGGCAAGAAATATTCACATTTTTATTCCTTCCCTCACTACTTCTATATCATTAACTGATAAGTTTACTTCTTTTTGTTTTCCATTATTACTTTAAATGGTTAGTTAATGATTATCATATTCATCAAATCTTCAGGTACCGACTCATTACTTGGTAGGAGAAGATAAGCAGCTCCTTAGACATAGCTTAAGATTAACAGAAAAAAAATAAAGCAAAGAGTGGTCCCTTTAAAGGACCAATTTCAAGGCCTACTCCTGAAAGCAAAAGTTCCTCTAAAACTAAGAATCGTACCCACACCCTAGAACTAAGAGTGCTTATATCAATTTAATTTCATCTATGTTAGTGTATGTTCTAGAGCATCATGTTTCATTGTAATTTGATATTGAACCACTTATCAATAAGAGGCATTATTCATTATTCAGTTTACTTGATAAGTTATTAACTAAATAATGAATTCCAAGATATTGAAACAGTACAAAGGAATTCATAAAATAGTTTATGAAATGAGATTCTTATTATATGCAAATGTTCAATATCTAAATTATCCTTGATCAATGTATTAATAAGAATGGATATGATTAATACGATTAAGATTAGCATATGTTATACTTCCTTAAGGGATGATTCTCATTCATCATGACAAGAGTTAACTAAAGTGAACATATGGATGAGTAGTGGAGGACTGACTCATTGGAGGCCTTACCAGTGAGATTTCATATGGATAATTGATCTATGTTTGTGAAACATATCTCATTCATATCAGTAGTGCAAGTATCCCTAAGACTTGAGATGACAAGGTTATCTTAATTATGGATCATTATGTTTTAACTCTTATGTTTTATTTCTCCATAGGAGGTATTCATAACTTGGAGGTTGGATGTAGTGTGAACTAGCTAAAGGTATTTGTTTATTAATAAAGGATTCACTACCCCAAATTAAATTTAAGGGTTTTATCTCATTGATTCATGTAATATTCTTTATTCAAGAATCTCTAGCCAGAGTATGATGCCTATTGATGAATGAGTTTCATAAGGGTATTTTAGCAATAAAGGTTATGGTACATGAAACATTAAATTTAGGGCATGATCTAACACACTTGATCATACATTGAGTTGACATTAATCCATACTCAAACCTGAATGAGATAAAGGATGGTAAAAGGAGTTTATTGTATGGAATCTAATGTGGAAGGGTTGTAGTCAAACTAATTACCTCTTGGAATTTGGGTAATCATGATGTGTCACTAGACACTGCTCATGATTTACATATGTGATGGAGGGATTTTAGGGGTTAATAATAAAAATACGATTGTAGACAGAATTAAATCCCTTAGTCTCTATGGACTTAGTATAGAGTGAGAAGGGTATCGAATTCAGGGAACACTGGTGTTATTTCATGTTCATTTATAAAACTTGTAATTTCTAATATCTCTTGTCATGTCACAAAATAGATG
>CANYBF011953221.1:0-12150 GCA_948192965.1 Dalechampia spathulata
TCCACTCGCTCTCTCCGCTTCGCTCCGACATCTGCCCCTATACCAGTATATAAGCTATACCTAACATAATGCATACCCAATCACAAATACAAGCATACATACACGTATATACATGTATACACATCATCAAGTACAACAAAAGCATCATACGCATACAAACCTCTACCCGTCTCCTAGTATACAAACTACTAGGGTCTCAACTACGGGTGTAACAAAATTATTATATTTTTATTGCAAAATATACTAATAATAATTTATATCAAATGTACAATCGTTTATAAAAATTATACATTTTTTATGTTAAAATATACTAATAATAATTTCTGTCAAATAGATAATTTTTAACATGAAAATTATATATTTTTTATATAAAAATATAATAATAATAATTTCTATCAAATAGATAATTATTTATATAAAAATTATATATTTTTTGTGTAAAAATGTAATAATAATAATTATTATCAACTTGATAATCAAGTGTTAAAATACACTAACAATAATTTCTATCAACTAAGCTATCATTAATGTAAAAATTACATATTCTTTTGTTGTAAAAATATATTAATAATAATTTCTATCAAATGGGCAATTATTTGTATAAAAATATAGTAATGATATTTTCTATCAAATGAATAATTATTCATATAAAAATTATATATTTTTGATGTAAAAATTTATTAATGATAATTTCTATCAAATAGATAATATTTAATATGAAAATTATATATTTTTTGATGTAAAAATATAATAATTTCTATCAAAGACCAATCAACACTGTAAAAATTATTTATTTTTTGATGTATTTTAAGTATGGTATGAATATCCTTTTAAGTTGCTCCAAAGCTTTTCGACTTCTTGTTTAATGCATTTAAACAAAGAATAGACTTATGATAATCAAAATCATATGCACAATTAAGATTCTGGTGAGCCCACTCAAGGATTCTAGTAAAACAATAAGATGCCTTTTAACCGAAGAAAATAATGCTTTCCACGACAAATGGGGATGTAAAATGAGATAAGTGGATTTTCATTTTGTTGATATAGAATAATTAGTTGGAATGATCCACTTCTTAAGGAAATTCTATATCAAGGACAAACGGATAGAAGATCTTTTTGCTCTCCTTCTTGATTTCTCAACAAATGTTGCTTTCTTCTTACTCTTTAGAAAATTGCAAATTCTGATATGGCTTTACTTGCTAAATCAGAGTTCCAAGCTCCTACATGTTTTGACTCTATCCTTGTCCTTTTACAATCGAAGCTGCAACCAGTATAGCTTTTCTCTTTCATTGAGTTATAGCATGAAATCATCTCCAGATATCATCAGGCAGATACCAAAGGTGAATTTAGGTGAAACTAAGGGTAGAAGACCAGGTAGAGAGATCAGATATTGGAGAAATGGATGAGGTATTCGGCAGGGATGGTTGTAGAATCAAAATCCCATTGCCAGATTCAACAATGATGTGGATTGTGCACCATGCAATGGATAAAGCTCATGAAAGAGCACAGAACAAGGAAGGTGCTATAGAATGCCTGACTGAGATTTCCAAGTTCTACGAATTGGCAGTGATGCAGTTGGAAGGGTGTTTGAAGTTTGTTCAAGAAGAAACAGACAGCAGTTTTGAAAGCAGCGAAGAAGAGGTGTTAGGAGACTTGGCAGAAATCAGAGACCGTCTTGTTGGAAGATTGAAGGAATCAGAACTTGCCATTGCGGAAAAGGATAGAGAGTTAGCCTGGAGATTAGAAAATGAGCTGAAACTTAGAAGTGCGCTGGAAATGAAAGAAAGACAACTGGATTCCTTGCGCGCCAAGCTCAAGCTTGATGGAACAAAGTCTGGGGATGTTGAAGAGCTCATGCCTGGAATTCAGGATGAGGGTAGAGATGAAGAATTTTCAGGGTTGAAACATTCAGTGGATCAGCAGGTTTGGAATATCAAGCAAAAGCTTGGACCTGAGAACAAGTTTGATAAAAGGAGAAATAAGAGTTGTGACAGCTTAAAGATTAAGCAGATGGGCACAGATATAGATATCTTGAAAGAAACTATGGATATTGCTTTTGGAAAGATGAAGGCAGCTATTTTCTTGTCCGAGATGGAGCCGGTAGAGCAGCAATGGAGGTTGACAATTGAGAAAGATGCATTGGCTATTCTCATAAAAGGTTTTATGAGGGATATCCAGGAAAGTTTTGAAGCAGAATTTCGAGGAAGGCAAAAGAAAGTTTCTTGTGGATTGAGCAAGCATTTGTCTGATTTAATCAAAGAGATGAAATGCTTGCATGATGAATTGGAAACTCTTTGCTTATCTGAAAACAATGAGTACAAAAATTTTCTCAAGCCAAGAGGAAAGTCTCCGTCAGTGGAAGACAAGCATCAGAAATCCAAAAGTTACTCTTCCAGGCCTGTAAAACTAGACCAAGAAAGGCAGCTTGTTGAAGACGATGGTGGCAACTATGTTGCTAAATTGATAAAAAGTCATGAGTCCATTATCAAGAGAAAAAACAAAGAGCTGAATCGGCTGAAGAAAGAAAATCCTGAGGAGAAAGGTAGTTCGTATAGAAGAGAAGAGGATTTTGCTCCCTCAAGAAAAAGAATTCAGCATGTCATTGATAAAATGCAGGATTTATTTAACTGGAACTTGGAAATTGGCGAAAATTTTGAGGACGATGAAGGTTATGAAAATGAAGAAGGTTCTTCAACCAGCAGCTTGTTTAACTTCCGTACTACACAACAGGAAAAATCTGATATTGACAATTTGAAAATGAATAAAACTTCAATATCTGGTGAAGAAAATCAAAAACTACACAACGACATAAAAGCACTGAAAGAAGAAAAGGAATATGCAAATTTGCAGATCATGATAATGGAAAAGACTTATGCTGGTCTGTGGGAAGGATTTATCCATGAATGTAAGAGAGAGATGTTTAAGTATGAGTTAGAGATCCTGATAAGAGAGGCTGTAGTTGATGAGTGTTTGAAGAGCATGGTTAACGAATGGAATGAACAGATGGAAAGTTATCAGATTGAAGTTCAGATTAGAGAAGAAATATATCATTCTTTGTTGACTGGGGTGGTGAAAGATTTCCATTATACTCTTGATTCAGCACTAATAGAGTGTCAGGATGCAAGGGCTGAAATCTCTTGTCTGGAAGATGATAATATGGAGGGAAAATTAAGGGAGGATATATCCAAGGTCTTTTTCAGGGAAGTATGCAAGGAATGGAATTTTGAAAGCTATCAGATTGATGTTGAGACTAGAGAAGAAATATACTATATTTTGTTGAGTGAGTTGGTGAAAGATTTCCAATCCACTCTTGATTCAGCATTAGTAGAGTGCCAGGATGCAAAGGCTGAAATCTCTTGTCTGGAAGTTGATAACTTGGAGGGAAAATTAAGAGAGAATATATCCATGGTATTTTTCAGGGAAGTATGCAAGGGATGGATCGCTGAAAATTATCAGAATGATGAAATACATCATATTTTGTTGAGTGACGTAGTGAAAGATTTACATTCTGCTCTTGACTCAGCATTAACAGAGAGTCAGGATGCAAGAGCTGAAATGTCTTGTCTGGAAGATGATAACTTGGAGGGAAAATTAAGGGAGGATATATGCAAGGTCTTTTTCAAGGAAGTATGCAAGGAATGGAATGAGCTTGCTGAAAGTTCTGGTACTGAAAATTTCAACATGGAGGATAGATGTCAGATGGATGATCTTGAGAAGATAGTTGGAGAAATAACAATCACTAATGATTACAAAATAAGAAAATTGAATGAGGTGAATTTGGAGGGAGAATTCAGGGAGGAAATGTCAAGATTTCTCTTTGGAGAACTTTGCAAAGAGTGGAATGAGTCTATGGAGAGATCAGAAGCTGGAAAACTAGTTAGCCAATGTATAAATCAGGAGACTCTCAGAGAAATAGAAAATGCTAGAAATTGCTTGGCAAGAAAACTCAATGAGGCAAAAAGCTCAGAGACTGGTACATATGGCTTCCCATTTCATGAGGATTCATTTCTGTTCACAGAACTTTCGGTGATGAAGGATGTCTATATGGTTTTTCAAAAGGAAATGTTGAAAGAGTGGAAGAAAGAGATAGATGCTCATCACCTTCAGAGTCTCATCAGGGAAGAAGTTTTTTTACTTGTTCTTTTTGAGACCTTGAAAGATGCTAATCCTACCTCTGAAGAAACTGCAGGCCAGGATGATTTCAGAATCTGCGAAGATTTCATTTCTGCTGACAAATTAGATGCAAGTCATCACGATGGCGGGGAAGACATTTTGGTTGCTGAAGAATTGCTTCAAAGCGAGAATTCTGAATGTAGGGAGTGCAATTCACAAGGAAGCCTCACTCAACTGGAGGATAACAGGTCGAATAAGTTAAAAATTTCTGAGGAATTGTTAACTGAGATGGGAATCAATTCCACTTCCATAAGTAACAAAGTTGCCCAAGCATTGAAACAGTTAGCTTTAAGTAATTCGATGGTGAATGAGTTAAGATATTGCCTGGGAATTGCAGGAGAAGATCAGAAGGTCATTTCGGCTTCTTCTGATGCCATGAAACGCTCCTGCTTGCAAGAGAAGGAAACCAAAAGGGTGAAGCCAGCTCCTCCATCTTCTGTTGTATATACACCTTTCATGCAATTTTCTAAAGCATTCATGGATTTCAAATGCAAGGTTGAAGAAAAACTAGAGTTGAACAATCGGAGGTACTTGTCTTATCCATAATATGTTATGTCAGCATGACCTTCTGCTAAATCTCTTATATTTATCAGACCGGCTAAAAGAATATCCTGAAAAGTTTCCTGGAATTTCAATTTTACATTTCTTCAATCACAGCAGACTCCTGTATTGTTTCTTACAGGTTGGAAGAAGTAATCGAGAATTCCAAGCCACTTGCTAATCTTGTTGCCAGGAGAAGAAGAGATGAAAGGCTTTATAGAAATGCATTTATCAATAGATGTGAGAATCTAACAAAGGCAGAAACCGAGGTTCTTGTGCTAATTCTTTCTCTCAAATTTCTTCTGGCAATTCGCTTTTCTTTGCCCGTGATATTTCAATCACAATATATGCTTCTTATTTTCTGTTATGTCTGTAAAAATGGATTTAAAGTCTTTCTTCGAAATTCTCTTTTGCAGGTAGACTTGCTTGGCAATCAAGTGGAAGTACTTATGCTCCTCCTTGAGAAGATATATACTATACTCCATTACTATTCACCTGTATTGCAAAACTATTTCGAGGTGAGCGGAAAATCTTTGTATTTTACAGTTTTACTTTTGAATTTTGAAGCATTGATTTCTTTTCTTTTGTATATATATATATGTATGTATGTATGTATGTTCTTCAGAATCTGAAAGATCAAGGTTTTGATATCTGATGATGTTTTTGCTCTCTCCGCCGTTCAGGTTTCAGACACTTTGAAGATGATTAAGAAAGAATTAGGTGGTGAAATTTCTTACTTCTAGTGACATGATAATATATGAATCTGATTTGGGGTAGATAATCTTTCATGGACCTGATTTCAGACAAGAACTTTTTCCAGGTACAATCCTGTAAAACTGTAGCATTTGAATCTTGATTATAAGAAAAGAATAAACTTCTGGTTCTTTCCCTTTTCATCCACTGTGATATGACTATTCCATTGTGATGAATTTATGTACGTTATTGCTCAGTTTGTTTTGCGTTAGTCCTGACAATGGCAACTGCAATCCTTCTACTTCTCTAGTTCACTGTCCTCTGGTTTTCTCCTTCCTTCTCAATATTCATTTTCTCTCCTGATTCATTTCCATGATCTCGAAAGAGTATTTTCATGGCAACATGCGAAACAAACAACAGAACTAGTAGTATTTGAAACATCAATTGTTAAAGTTCAATGCCAGCTTACAATTCGAAGCGGGATTCCCTTAAACAATCCATATTATTGGTATGAACAAACATTTTACTGTAATAGAGTTCGTCAGTTGTTTGTATGAAGTTAAGGTTTTAGATTAACTGGGTTGGCACGAATACCAGCAATCATTCGAGATGTTATAATTCTCCACTTCGCTTTAATACCTGAAAAGGACGGTGCTTTGTTCTTCTTTTCCTTGGTACCGTTGAATTTGTTTCACGTTATAAGGCAGGCGATATATACAAATACATATACACATGTATTTGTAACCTTACCAGCTGGTAGTGTTATCAGCGAGGAAGCAAATAACAGAGAAAACATGCAATTGTTTTCTACTTGGGCTAGTTAGCAGGAAATACTTTGCCGGCCGTGTCCCATGTTTAATTTTATATTCACAGGCAGATCAGCTGATGATCATTACAATGTTTTCCCGCTGTTTTCTTTTGCCTAATTTGTTTCATCAGAGCTACACCCTTGTATCATCTGTATGATCATGCACTTTGTTTTTCTTGTGGAATTTCCCTGGAAACTTCCTTGTAAATACCCATTAATGATCAGCTTTCCACACCCATAAATTCCCCCTCCCTCTCCGCTAGATCCCTGCTTCAGCTTTTTCTTGTGTTTTTATCTCTTCTTCTCTTCTCCTCATGGCTATGGATGCTAAAACAGCATTCTTCTTTCTTCTCCTATGGTTTCACTGCACTTATTTCACTTCTTTTGCACATGAATCCTCGTCAAAGCCATTTTATCTGCAAACATTACCTGCTGATTTTTTTAATGCTTTTTCAGCAATCGCTCCTTCTCCAAACTCTCCACCACCACCTCCGCCACCAGCAGGATTTCCTCCTCCTCCTCCTCCTCCAGAACAACCATCGCCGCCACCGCCGCCACCACCAACAGAATTTGCACCTCCTCCTCCAGAACTACCATCATCACCGCCGCCACCAAGTGATGAAGGAGGCTCATCAGGACTAAGTGGAGGACAGAAGGCAGGAATAGTGATAGGAACTCTAGCAGGGACGGGGGTGTTGGTGTTAGGTGGAATGATTTACAAGAAACGTCGGTCTAATATAAGAAGGGCTCGTTTTGGAACAGCAGCAAGAAGCCATGGCCTTTGAATTTGGCTGCCATTTTGCATGGATTCTTTGTTCGAACTTTCTTCTTCCTCTCAACTTGACCTGTATCGTATAATTAACATGCGAGTTCAGATTTCATTTTTCATTTTTTCACTGATAAGACGTCGGAGAGGAATACGATTGTCCAATTACTTCACATGGATAATCAACAAGCTCATGCAAACATCCTAACACCTCTTATTATCAAAATAAATTAATCAAATTCACAAAATTATTAGTTTTAAATTTTAAATGTATATTTTGTTAATGGATCTTACATATGCTTCATCTAATTACATTTGGTACAATTTATATAAACATAAAAATCACATTATATTATATTACATTAAGTTTAAATCATATTAATAGGACCTTAAGATATAAAATAAATATCAAAATATTACTGAAATATCTAATATAAATTATAATTCTTGATATCAATTGAAATTTATTTAATATTTTATTACTATTAATATTGAGTATTCCATTGCCTACATTGTTTTCATCACTTCAAAAAAAAAAAAAGAATCCCTTAAAAATAAATAAATAACAAAAAGATTATTGTTGAATTAAGCAAATTTAAATTTTATATAAAGCTTGTTTATGGATAATTAGGGGATAAAAAATCTATTGATTCAATCTAAAAATCTCTGGATTTAACCCGAAAAATGGAGATATTAAAATTAGAATCTTTAGATCCAATCTAAATAAAAAAAACTTTGCAATTGTATTGCTTCAATTTTTCAAATTTATCAGTTGGATCAAATATAAATCAGGACAATACAAAGATATGGAGAGTTGGTAATTTGGTAATAGAGTGAATCAAAAATATTTGATTAATTAAACAGTTATAATCTTATTAATTAATTACTCAAAGTCAATTCAAAATAATCCGAATTATTTAAAAGAAAATTATTAAACCTAATTTAGTTAATCTTACCTTGAAAAAGGAAGGTTAATCCTAAAAAGGAAAGATAGAACCATCAATAACATGTTCAAGTAGAAAAACCAGTAAATATTAATCCTAATCCTTACATTATATTGAGACGTCAAAAAGATTATCATTTGTCAATTTTTGTTCAAGTATTTCCATCTACTGGTTGAAACAATCTTTTATTTTTTATGAACAAATCATAAACAGTCTAACTAACAGATTAAAATTATCCATGTGAAAACAATAATCCAATTCTTCAATGATTCATATGCTTATGATAAAATTCAATTGGTATACCCCTTAACTCTAATTTTATAACATTGAGAACTTCAAATTTTTAAACTTCTAAACTCTAAAAATTCAAAGCATTTTATTCGATCTTAAGAATCTCTTTCTTATCTTAATCTTAATGTTAAACTATAGTTATGTTACTAATAAGGTATATTGAAAAAAAGAATTTTCTTTATTACACCAAATTAAATGTCATTTGAAAATACTTATTCAACTTTATTAGTAACATTGTTACATCCAAACACACACATAACATCCTTGTATGCATGCATTTTATGCGTACACTATAGTATGAATGATTAATGCATAAAATGCATGAATGAGATATGATGCATGAATGCTTTGACATGGTGAATGTGAAATGAAATGTCTTATTGATAAAGGAATTCCATATGGAATGAAATTGATAAAGAAAGAAATGAAAACAAAGTGAAAAGATGATTATAGAAATGAATATGCATTAAAGATGCAAATCGGGTATGCTTTTGTTGAATGCCTTGGATGAATCTCTATGATGAAATTTACATGTGTAAAGTGATGCCTTGGCATGTTTAACATGTTATTATGTGATAAAGTATAGTTAAAAGTGTGTAAATATAAGTTAAAATAAAGTTAGAAACAATGGTATGTAAAATTGTAATCTAGGATATAAATGGCATTTCATGAAAAGTCAAGGTTAATATTGGAAATTAATATTATGTATGGTTTATGTCCATAACATTATGATGAATGGTAAGTGTATTCTTATAAAAGCATGACCTAATTATGATGTAAAAATAAGTATTAAGTGAAGAAGAAGTAAAAAGAATTAAGGAGGGAAGGATAAGTGGTGCAAGGTATCATGTTTTGATTGGTTCCTCTTTAATATTGTTAAAATTTAAGTTTATATTGTCATAAGGGAAGAATAGGTCAATTTTTAACTTCCTTCTTCAGACCATATTCAACCTCCTCATCTCTTTCTTCTTCTTTTCATCTAAACTTAGGGAAAAATCATCTTTCAAGGTAGAATTTCATGGAAAACTCAATTTTTATGTTGTTTCTATGTTCTAAATGTTTTCTATATGCCTTTTTCCTTCTTCTTTATGTTTTCTCATGTCTTTAATGAAGTGGTAAGTTGTTGTATGGTTTGTGTTGATTGTGTGTTAATGGAAGAATTGGGTTGTTTGATGAAAGATAGGAAAGATAAGTTGCTGAATTTGATGTTCTATTATAACTGAATGAGTTTTTATTTTGGTGTGTCAATTTTGTATAAATTCCTAATTTGTAACCCTTGAATCAGTCACTTTAATTACTGTTTGAAGTGTATGAATGTTGATTAATGGTGTTTCTAAGGTTTGGTATGCTTAAATGTTAACGGAAATATGATTATATGTGATGATGGCTTGAATTTAAAGTTACTACCTAATTTTTCACCTCCTTTGAAATGACATCTATAACTTGGTTTTAATGTATAAATCAGTAAATTATATATAAATATGATGAATTATGGTGTTAGAATGATGAAAAAAAATTTTGAATGCAATTGGAATGAGTTTGCAAGTAAGATGCAGAAATGAATGTAATAGGGGCAGCATGTGTATAATGTTTGTATGGCTATCTTTGGTTGAGTTTAAATACATATTGGCTGGTAAATTTGATTTATAAGTGTGTATAACATGTATGTGTATGTGTGTATTTAGTTTGGTAAAATTTTGAAGTAATTTGGATGCTTAAAGGAAGAGGTATGCATGATATATGCAAGGGCTTGTTAGAAATGGACCTTAAAAGCAAAGTTAGAGGTTTATGGTAATTGCATTTTGACTGCCTTAATGTTATTGAAAATTTTTTTTATAATATACCATTAGAAATATCTTTGAATCTAATTTCCAATGTACCAAGCTTTCAAAATTCTGAAGTCATTTGCTTGGTGAAAAAAAATCATATCCTTAGAATATCATATTTGAGCAGAAATTAGGTAGGAAACTTTGGTATGAGGCCTGTTGCATTTTTGCATTTTGACAGCCTAAATGAATTCCAAAAATTGCAAGTAATAGCTCAAATTAAAGCTTATTAAGTCTAGTTTCTAATGGTATAAGGCTTGCTCATGTTCAAGGTCATTAAGTTTTACAAAAGCTCCATGAAAGACACAAAGGTATATAAATGGTAAACATAATTATCAAGTTTGATAAATAACTTTTTCTTGCATACTCTAAATGCCTATATTTTGATGACTTGTTTATATGAAATTGTATTTCCAAATAGACATGAAAATGGGAAGTAAAATATGAAAGGATTCATAATAAAAATGACCAAATAAACAGTAACTCATACTAAATGAATAGTAACTTGTTATGCATGGTTCGACCATTTAAGGAGTAAGTGTTTAAGGTATCTAAACTTAATATTATACCTACCTAAGCCTTATAACTCACTATTATACCTAAGGATATACATGTAAAGGTATAAAATAAGATTAAAGTAACATGCTTATATATGCTATATTAAGTCTTATAAAAACATACCCACTTTAAATATGTAATTTACATACTAATATACAAATACATGATTTATATATGTAATTAGTTTTGAATGCAAAGGTGTGTAATGATATGTATGTGAATATTGGTTGACCATATATGTAAATGAAAATGAATGATGCATGAACACATCTAATGGATGATGTTATGATGCGAGGACTTAAGTTGGCTGAAAGACATGTATGACCTATAATTGTGAAATGTCAAATGTTGTAAGATGGAATTGTGTTTATATGCTTGTTGTTAATCAAAGTTTAACAGTGGTTACTTGTCATGAATGATTATGGATTCTTAAATGATGATAAGTTAAGTATAATATATGAACAACTTTACTAAATGAATGTAAAATGAAAATGCTACAGGTTCAACTCATGAAGTTCATACTTCTCCTTTAGGTATCGATAAGGGCAAAACGATAGCAGGTTTGTGCCATTCACCTTAAGACCCCACATATGATCTTAAAATAATGATTTTTACCTTATACGGTTATAATATCGACATAATGAGTTTATATCATGAATGGTATCATATGATTATTGATGCATACAATCATGCAAACATATTTCATGCATCATATCATGAATAATGCATACATAAAGGCATATCCATAACATATCATATAGAGGATATAAAGGGGAAAAGAAAGTGATATACAGAGTAATGTTCATTGATAGCGTATTGCGTCATACAGTTATTATCGATTCCCTTGATGGAATCATACAGTATAGGTTCCTCTCATGAAACCATAAAGAAATGTTATGTTCCTACGAGAACCAGAGAATGATATAGTACCGATACATAGAGAAATGGACCCAGTACAGAATTGTGCACAATTATACAAAAAAGAAATAAAATGTTATAGGAAAATCAGAGGGAGAATGCTAAGCATGAATGCATTCTCATAGACATGCATTATCATTCATATATCATGAAAGTATAGTGGATGGAATGATGAATGCACTACAGTTGTGTTTATATAGAGATATATATAGAGTAATGATGTACAGTATAGTGGATTCTTTTATGGTATTTGTTTCTATCTTTATACAGTATTCAGTATGCATTGTATATAATAGCTAACAAGTAATGCTAAATGGCATGATATGAAGCAATTATACTGTTTAATATTAGTTTGTCACACCCAGCCCATACCCAGGAGGACATGCTCCCGCGACACAGACAGCGGCCCCCAGAAGAAGACCAGTGCCTGCACCGCCAGGGATACCTCAATGAACGTCGTATGGGTACACACTCTAAGCCTAATGGTGGTTATGCTGCGGAAACAACGTGATAAGCATACATTAACCCGGGATCCATGAACATACACTCATGCAACATTCAATAACAGGCAATACCGTATTTCATTAATATAAAACCTGTTATACATACAGTGAGTGCGTACAATAAACCACC
>CANYBF011953371.1:0-15687 GCA_948192965.1 Dalechampia spathulata
AAAACTCGTCCTCGTCAAACTCCAAAACTCGCTGAGATTTGTCGTTTTGACGTCCCTTATGCCCGCAAGCGGTGTCAGCTTCCAGCTCGCAGGAATTTGAGTTGGAGTCAACTTCTTCTTCCCAAAACGCACTGCTGTCAGGTTGTATCAGCCCGTCTTATGCCCATAAGCGATGGCTTGAAACTCCAAAATCCAAATAAGCTCTAAATCGTCCCATTTAAGCACGTTTTCCAAAACTCGTCGTTTTTGACCTGCAAAATACGAAATGTACACAAGTCAAC
This sequence comes from Dalechampia spathulata, assembly GCA_948192965.1. Classification (NCBI taxonomy): domain Eukaryota; kingdom Viridiplantae; phylum Streptophyta; class Magnoliopsida; order Malpighiales; family Euphorbiaceae; genus Dalechampia; species Dalechampia spathulata. The sequence goes on from CANYBF011953371.1 coordinate 282, forward strand.
TGTTCTAATAAATAAATAGTGCTAAAATAGGTGCTTTGTGGGCATAAAACATGACACTTTTACGCTCGATCACTGGCACATGATTCATTTGTGTATGAGTATCTATTTTACAATCTATTCTACAACTTATATCAATTAATTGATATAAAGATCAACATACATATTCATTAATAGTATAGATCATGATATATACTTAACTTATCCATCTAGATTTAACTTATCCATCTAGATGTTTGGAGATATAGCCTTTTTAGATAAGTAAAGCGTTTATGTTATAAAAAATATGTAAAAAAATAATGATGCGACCTTTTAAGTTTTTAAGGCCTTAATGGATGAATCAAATTGCATGATATAGCTTTAATTAAACCTTGATGAGTCTAGTTTCCAATGGTATATGGCTTGTATATGTTAAAGGATGAGAAAATTGCTTAAAAATTCAATTAGTCCAAGTACGCACAGAAATGGTATTTGCATTTTCTAGTTTTAGCAAGTTTGAATTGCATGCCATAAATGTGTAAGTTTTTGTACTTTGTTTGCATAGTTTAATACCTTGAGATATGTGTAAGATAATGAACTAAAATTGTATGTCATTAATGATTCATAAGATGGCCATTAGGGGTACAAAATGGCCTATGCATACTAAGTGAAGAAAGAAAGGAAACATGGAATAAAAATGACTAAATGAATAGTAACTTGACTTGTATGTTTTAGCACCTTAATGAATAGGCATTCTAGGCTTCTAAGCTCAATGTTATACACACCTAGCCTTATAATTTTTCATAACAAAAAAGAATAAGCATTTAGAGGCATGAAGTAAAGTTAATGCTATATGTTCACACATGATCATGAAAAGTCTTATGTATGCTTACATGTTCTAAATACTTGATTTACACACCAATATGCATATATATGACTTATACATGCCCTTGTACTTGAATGCAAAGGTGTGTAATAGTATGTATGGAGGTAATAGCTAATTATATATGCAAATGGAAGTCAATAATGCATAAACACACTTAATGCATGGTATTATGATTCAAAGACTCAAGTTAGTCAAAAGGCATGCATAACCCTTAAATGTAAAGCATGAAATGTTATGAGATGATATGGTGCTTATATGCTCATTATGAACCAAAGTTGAATGCTGATTATATGTCATGAATGATTATGGATACTTAAAGATGATAAGTCAAGTACAATATGTGAATGACTTTACTAAGTGAATATAAATTGGAAATGCTACAGGTTTAATAAACAAGACTCATACTTCTTCATAAGCTATCGATAAGGGCAAAGCAGTAGTAGGTTTGTACTAGTATTCCATGACTAGTAATTGGTCTTTTAAAGGAACTTTTCAGAAAAAATATGATGATGTATGACTTATTAAATGTTCATAGCATAGCATAATGCATACATATGCATCATGTCATGTAAATTCATGCATTCCCACATAAGCATGACATGACTTAATAATGAGGAGGTATAAGGAAGAGATGGTTATAAAGCTTGAATAGAGTATGTTATTGATACGTACTGGGTCACATAGTTGGATTTCCTTGAGAAATCACAGTGTTGGATTTCTATATGGAATCATAAAGTTATACGTATATATATATGATATATTCATATGGGATCTAGAGGTACCAGTGCATTGGACCCAGTACAGGATTGTGCATAATTATAGATGCAAAGGAATTGATACAGGAAAAATAGAGGGAGAGTGGAATTCATCATTGCATTCTTAATAACATATTCCATCACATATCACATGTTTTGTAGATGGAATTAAAGTGCAGAATGTTACAACTGGATATTTTAAAGTCATATTGTACTTAATTATGAATGTATGATGTTTATATGATAAAGTTCACAAATAAAGAGAGATATTGGATACAAGTGACAATGGTTACTTAATTATCTGGCTATGTTTATACAGGATGTGATAAATACTGAAATGATCTATTTTATGCTAAAAAGATTATTTATATGATATTATTTGCTTGTTATATTACTTATAATCATATTTACTAGCACCCCTGGGATTTTCTCAACATTTATCATTTGATGAATGTAGGTACTAATGTTACAAGAGAGCACAGGGTTTAGTGGTGTCAACAATAAGTCTAAAGGTTTAGTTGGACACTATGGTAGAGAACCCAAACTTTCATGATGGACTCCTTTACCTCAAGATTATGCAACTTTCTCTTATGTTTATTTTGGTAGTAAAACAATTATATTATATGATGTATATAATTATCATGATACCATTGAGGACCTTTGAGATCAAACAATATAACGTATAGATTTACTATATGGTTTTTGTATATAGTACATTTCACCTATAGCATGAGTTAAACGATTGCAATATGTTATGACTCATATATACAGGATTGTTAATGCTTATAACTGGTGCACCTAAACATATTTAACACTATTATAGCTCAAAAGATAAAGATAAGTTTTTTTAAAAAATTGAGCATCCCTTGTAGGGTAATTATTAATTTCCTAACTTAGGATGTTTGTAATTAAACTATGGAAGCATGTCTTATTGCTTAAGGTATGATCATTAATCTTTATTTAGCCAAGTTTAAGTAAGTTCTTAAACCTCTATGAATTTTATGAACCGATGATTTGCTAGATGCAAGTTGTATGTGGTGTATATGATGAGAAAATTTTGATTAATTCCTGTATTACTATTTATATATCAATCCACTAATTGAAGCATAAAGGAACTATTATTATAGCATAATAAATCAATTGTTAGGTGCAACATTTAGATGTATATATATATTTGCATATGATAATCATTGCATGATTGGAGAACTAAGTTACATGTACATGTCCCTTTCTATATATAAGTGTTCATAATCTGTATCACCTATGTTTATTAGTTAGCTTTTAAAGGTGCTAAAATATGGAATAAAGATTAGCATGTTTAGTGTATGCATTATCTTATTAATATGTTGATTATGGTCCACCTTTATGTAAATTGTTCAAAATGTAGCCATGTTATTGACAAGAAACGTGCTCCTATATGTAACTTAATAACTAATCAAGGTCCATTAAGAGAAATAGATGTGCTATTCATAATAAAATTATATGATACATGCTTATGAGTTAGTAAAGATGAGTGTTGTGTATTAAAATAACTCTTGTGTTAAGCTTTGGTGCGTGAGAAACTTGGCATGATTCTTGTTGAAGCTTAAGCTACACAAAGTGAGTTAGTTTAAAGAGAGAAATAGAAATTATACCAATTCTTGAATATCACTAGATATAAATAATTTCTAAACATGGAAAATTATTGTTGGTGTTAAATTTAATTTAAATGACCCATCTTTTATGGAATAGAAAAAGAAAATGAACTCATAATCAGAGGTTATTGGAGTAAGCTTTATATGAAACCAAGAAGATGGTATGCATCATATTTACTCCTTATTGGACCACATCAGAACTCTTTAGGCTGCTGTTACCTAAAGCAAATTAAGAGCTTAACCTTCAGCCTTTCCTGGCTTGGTAACATGAAATGCCTACATTTATATATAAGAAGCTTGCATATTAATGGAATTTATCTATAAATAACATAAAAATTGGTTCAAGATTTTCAAGAGAGAAAAGTAAAGTAGTTGTTGAGTTTTAATTATGAACTTGTTAGTGGCTTGAGGGAATGAGAGTAATAACTAATGATGATAGAAAGAATGAATTACATTCATACGCATGTAATTAAATGTATATTGTTGTCTCCCTAACACACATTGAAAATTAAAAATATGAACCCAAGAAATGGCTAATCAATAACACATGAGCTGCTTGGCAACTGTAGGTGAATTTATGTGTTTATTGAGTTGTGAAGCTAAGGGGAGAATCCTTAGAATGCATTACTTGACACTAATAGTGGATACCATGATTGTTGTGTGCCTGAAATTCCTTATGGACATTTTGATGTGTGCGCATGATGTAATCGATGCACTACCTTGTTTAGGATTTAAACAAAATGAATAATATATTACAACTAATGATAAGTAGGCAGGCACTGGAATAATTAAATGCAAATTAGAGAGTCAAATGCATGAATTAAATCTTTGAAAAGTTGACAAAAACTTGATGCATGAAACACTAAGGGACTGCTTGACTTAACATCAATTTTAGTAATATTATGATGCAAGTTGTTGGATATTGAATCATGAGGTGTATATATATATATATATACATACCTATTTTCTTTCTTTCACAAGTATACCAGTAGTACATGGTTATACAAACTTTATATGCATAGGCCACTTTTATGATGTAATTAAGTAATCAACTCCTTTAAGAGCTTCGCTTAGAAGCGTCTACGATTGGCAAATGGACAAAAACTATACGCACACATAGCCGGTAAAAGTGCATTTGCATGTGTAATAAATAAATTACAGTGATGGATGCTGTCCAAAATGTAATCAATTTGCATGTGTACTTGGTCAAGCATGAAATTATTGAAAAGTTTCCTATATGTAAAATAAATTAATTATATGTGATTATATGAAGGTAATTAATATAAATAGGAATCTATTTATAGTTATGGAATTTATATACAAAGAAGTTTATATATTGACTTAATTAACTATAGGAATTCTAAGCATAGATTACGTGGATAATAGAAACTGTACTTGAGTCTGAAACTAGAACTTGTTATGTTGATAATGAATTTGGTATCACTATATACATATATATGTTTAACGGTTGTGATCGATATTATAAAGTCAATAATAAGATTTAATTTATTAAATGATTCGACATTAAGTAAATTATATATGTATTACATATATATATATATATATATATATATATGTAAATAAATGATATCAGTATGTGATTTATTTAATTTAAGTACCACGGAACTCAGGTGCAAGTGAGGAAAATAAAGAAACTATTATTTCTATTTCATGTATGAATAAAAGCAAGCTGGAACAAGTTTATGCCTATTATTTTTATGTATAAATAAAATTCTCAAGTATAACATACTAGTTATGAAAAGAATAGCTTGATACACATTATACATTCTTTACATTTTTACAAATGTAATTAGTATTGATTATATTCATGTTTATTTATCATTATTTATAAAAAAAAAGGATTATCACATAATTGCATTATCTTTACAAAGAAAAGGGGTAATGATGAATCGTCATTTGCAGAATTATTATATTTTCTTAATGAGATTAATTTTAATTATGTACATGCTTAGTTATGGCTAGTGCCTACAATGAGATTAATAGGTAACGAATAGTTTGTTTGAAGATAATTATTTCAAAGTAAATTTTAAATAAGGCAAGTTACAAACAAGTAATATGTGTGTTGGATGATATATTTATATGGTTAAATGTCTACTGGAATAATGATTAATTATTTGTTCGTTTAAAGCTACTACTAACTTATATACACATAAACAAAAATTAATAGTGGATGGCATAGATTACATTTGTGCCTAATAATAAATATATTATAAATAAAAAATTACAGGTAAAATAAAAGCTTTACGATTTGAGTTTTAGAACATAAAATATTATGTGTAATTAATTATTTTATATTGATGTTGATACGATGTATGGACGTATTTTGGGATGTTATTATTTACAGCTATATCATCATTATGTAAATGCATATGCATTAAACACAAAGATTGTCACACATAATTAAAATTATTGGTATATTCAACATAGAAGCGTCATATTTTGAGAAATAGAGATAATAACCATATGGAGTTTGGCCAAAGCTAATATCATTTTCATATGATATGGATATGCAGTGATGACTTTATCATTGACATATTTGAAATGCTTATAAAGGATTATTAATGAGATGTTATATAGTTTATATTCTTCCCTATGTTAAGTCTATGAATGTTATTACTTTATGAAAATGTAATTTAAATTACATTATACATATCATTGAGCACCATTGAATTTTATACTCAACATTTATTATTTGATGAATACATGCCAAAGTAGTTCAGAAGGACTTATGGATCAAAGATGCCCTAATGCAGTTAGGATATTTTGAAGTTTGTATGACTCTTGGAACCACGTTTTAAAACAAATAATGTATTCCTAACAAATCTTTGGTTATGCAATCATCATTATACTATTTAAAGGCATTAAAATCTTTTATGCTTGTAAATTAGTAGAGATGCTAAAAGTATCTAGTATATGACTTATCTAAACTTATTAAACAATGTTTAGTTATAGGAAAATGATATATGACATGTCATATTTAAGATGTAAATATTTTATACAATAGGTGATGCTAAAGCATTAGGTTATAAAATAAGTAGTTACTAAAATAGGTCAGATATATTCCATCAATGAAACATAATTTCATAAATCTTTTCTAGAGTGATTAATAAATTCCTAACTATACAAACTTTATTAATTATCCTGTGGGAACATGTCATGCCAGTCAAGTGTGATATAAAAAGTCCATCACTAAAGTGAAAAAATGATAGATTAGCAACAAAATGTTTTTTCACTAATTAACAATAGACATATTTCATCATTATTTTTCCATCTTCAATTTATGAAAAGAACATTTTATCATTATTTTATCACTACAAAATATAATTAATATATTTTTTAAATTGATAACATTCATTTTTATTATAAAAATAATAAGATCTCAAGAGAATATTAATATTTTTAAAATTTTCTTTTATTATTATATTATAAAATGATATGATTTATTTATATTTTTAAATAATATAAATAATTTATTATAAGGAAAAAATAAGGAAAGAATGTAACAATGATGGAAATGAAAAAAATATAAATATGATAAAATAAATATTATAAAAATTTGAATTATGTACAAAAAGGTCCAAACGCATATAAATACCATTTAACCATCTATTAATAAACCAAAATCCATCCAACTTAATGAAAAGATGAAGATAATCTTCATTCTCTATAGCAAAAATTATGCTTACAATAGCAACCCACTGCATATACCTTTGCATTTTCTCTAGCCAATGACTTATTCTTGAATTATTCATGTACCATCAGTCATAGGACTCAATTTATATCCAAATTGACCAATAATTTATATTTAATGTTACATTAACAACACCAAAATCAATGCCAGATAAAAAATTTTATCTTATTTATAAGCTTGAAACAACTTTTAGAATAGGATAATTCTAAAGCCATAGAATCTACTAAATTCATTTACATAGTAAAATGCAACCTTTTATTTTCCTTTATACATATTATCTTCTTAGTTTCTTGATACTAAAATTGAAAAGAGGTACATAAATGTAGCTAGCCACCATAAATTTGTAGAAACTTCAAAGAGCAAATCAAACATATCAAACATCTCCTTATGGCACTTCTATTTTAAGATGATTAATTTATTACTATGAAGAAATATGATCATAATTCTTTGCAATATGTAGGAGATCCATTTTGTTTAATTAGTGATACCCAGACCAAATAAGAAATAACCTTCATATTAGAAATACATATATATGTGAGATCGAGAAAATAACCTTTATATATATATATAATAGATTAAGAAAAGACATATGATTAAGAGCTACTAAAATAAGATAGTACATCAAGTTGCAAATGATCATGTACATAATTCTATAAATAAATGTAACTACATGTCAATTGCATTTCCTTACACCTTGTTATGCACATGACTTATAACAAAATAAAGATATTTTTTTCATATTACTTCTAAGTTGAACAACAAAATTTATGATTATAAAGAATTTATTTCTCAAAAAATAGTGTACCAACGTATAAAATCATCATTATTTGCAAAGTTGGTAACTTTTACACTTTTGTAGACTATGTTTATAGAAGGAATCATGCAAGTATCAATACACAATCTTTTGTAAAGCACAATGATAAACTCATTAAGAAACTAATAATAAAACAAAACTATAATCAAACAATGTACAAATAAAGAATCAAGCACCAAAGCTAATGGTATTTTCTCCTTTGTATTTAACATAAAATTGGCACACTTTAGTCTTCATAAACCAATTATTTTAACATGGTCATATTTTTTCCTTCATGTTGAGGCTAACATTAAGGTACAACTTAGAACTCTAAGAGTAAACAATTCATTATAACATTTGAAGGTTGTAAAAAGAAATGAAACATTCAAAAAAAATGTTTCCAAACTAAATCATAAATAAACACAAACTACAATAATCTTTTTTTCATATGCTTGATAATTCTTTTAAAAGTCATATTTCTAATATAAGTTAATGAATGAAAAACACTAACCTTTATTTCCATTCTAATAACCTACACATTCCTTTTAGCTCTAACCATTTTAATCATATCATAAATAAAATCTTTCATTCCTCAATCTTTAAATGCATTATCGTACTCGTATAATGAAACATGTTCTTATAGAATGATTAATAAATTTTACATCATTAGGAATCGATTAATCATCCTATAAGGGATGTCTAAATTTTTTTCTCATGGAATATAACTTCCTTGTATTTATTACTTGTATCTTTTGCACATGATATTTATTCAATCGTATATCAAATCATGTGTATCTACATTTCTATATTGATAGTATGATATTGATTCATCATACCATTTATCATAGCATTTATGCGTTACATAAATTAATAGGATAATATAGTTTGAAAATAGCTTATTACATGTATAAATCATTTACATGGGCATGAATTATGCAATTGATGATTTTACATTACTACCTTTATATTGCCCACAATTTATTATAATTACATACATAACTTGAAACCTACTAAAGTATGTAAGTTCTGAGTCTTTCAATTGCCTAGTATCATTTATTAATGACTTACCAATCTCTCCTTACTCCTTTAATGTTGACTTTTGTTCATGTGATGGTAAATGCTAAGTATAAAACTCAATGTTACTTAAATATGTGTAAATAATGTAAAAAATATATTTTATCTTGTATACAACACATAAAGTAATGGTAAAATATCATTTATAACTTAAGATCATCAAAAACATATCATTTGTGCATTTTAATTTAATCAATATTAGATTAGCTCATAATTACTACTTTATCATGTTATATATATCCAATTATTGCTTATGCATATCTATTTCCTACATTATTAACTCACATATTGTAGTTGCATGTTAGTATAATTAATTATCAAGTAGTTGTACAACCAATATGGTAATACTAGTTATGTATAGTCATGAATCATCATGATGCAAGTAATACACATTTTCATAACATCCATATCTAGTCTTTCACCTCTACTACTCCCTTTCAACCCCCACTCTTCTAAATGTAATCATTAATGTCACCATATACAATATTACAACTCATTAAGGAGGGATTTTTCTTAAACCTACCTTAGAATATAATATCATTGTATTATGCATAATTAGGTAAGGATTCTTGCTTAGACCTACTATTGAGGAAGGATCAATCAATTTGCCTTGTAAATCTCATCAATCATCAAAATACTAACATATAACCCTACCTTATTCCTTCATATATCATATTGTAATAATTTAATGTATGAAAAACCCAATATTGGTAACATGATACATGTAGGCAATAATTTTATATTAATCTCCATCAATGTAACTTATACGTAACTTTTAAATTATAACCATCAATTATTCAAACCAAATTTAGATTTATATCATAATCATAAAATATTATATTTAGAATAAAGAAAATTACATCAAGGGATTCAATTTTTCCCAATGACTAAATCTTAAGCTTAAACATAGTCCATGTAATTTATTGTTAATTCATGACATATTTATAAATCATCAATAAATTCCAAATGTGCAAGTAAATAATTGCAATTCCGATAAATCATCAAATCATACAAACATACCAAATAACATGCTCATCAGGCATTCATAACTTGTCATAGTTATAATTAACTAACCTATTAAGCAATCCTCATTTCCTAAATAAAATAAATAATTTATAAACGACTATAACAGCATTAATCAATAATTTTACTATAGTGCATTTGCATTTAGATAGACTAATTGTTTGCCTACTAATCTTATTTCAAGAGTTAATCATAAATAAGCTCAAACATAAAACTATATATAATCATTATGTCTACATTCATATGAATTAAATAATCATGGTATTCCATTAAGAAGCATCAATATTTATCAATATCTCAAAACAACACACTCATAAGGTGTTCATAATTTATTTCATTTATAAATAACTAATTTACTACATAGTTATAATTTTTGAATCGATGATATCATTTATCCTTTCTTTGAATTACATCATCAAATAATTAATGACTGATAGTTAAGCCATTAACTAATAATTTTATCATAATATGTTTGTCTTAAAATAGGTTGTTTAGTTACCAATGAATTTTGCTTATAAAATTAATAATGAATAATCATAAACCCATTTTCCCTTTTCCTTTGATAATTCACTGAATAAGTGTCATGATTTCCATGTCTTCTCTACCTATGGTACATATCATTGTATTGTGTGAATCAAATGGATGGAAAAGTTTCTTTAACTTAAATTTTAACTTAATATCATAATTTTTATATGTTGTACAATGTTTATTACCATTTATTATTATTATTATCATTCCCATAGACTCAACATGATTCTATTTAAGCACTTGTATACAAATATTCACATTTTCCTAGTGTTTTACATCTTTTTGTTTATATGTTTTCCTTGTATTACTTCCTAATTATACTTATGGTATATCCATCAAGCACCTATGATGTGTACTCATGATAATGCTAGTATCAATCCTTTTTGAATAAGCATATATTTACATTAACATATACTTGCTTAAGCATTTATTAAAAGTTTACAATTTTATGTCATCTCATACAATTATCTCTTCTTTTTATCTAAAGTTTTGAACATCCTAAAATAATTGTAGTATGTGCATAAATATTTTAAAATGAATATTTTTATTATATTTAAATAATATCACCTTCACGTGCTTCATACATTATCATTTTCAATCTCATATTTTAACTTCCCTTGCATAACTAATTACTCTATAAGCCTAATTTAGTATATATATTCAAATTTTAGAAGCAATTATATGCATGCTTTAGGCATTAGTTAACATTATGCATATAATGTTAACATTTAGCAGTATGTTCATTACGTATAAGCCTTTAAGGTACATAAGTTTAATTCCCTCATTCTAATAATTGCTTCCCCTAGCATGACATCCTTATATTTTATGTTACCTTGTTGGTTTGTATAAACAATTAAAACAATTTTCCAGCTTCATTAAACTCATTAATTCCATCAAGCTTATCCTTAATGCATGTGCATTAAGATGACAAGTTATTGGAATGTTCTAAATGAATTCTCAAGTATATTTACCATGTCTTTTTTTTTCAGTTAATTATAGCCCCATTTCCTCCTTGTTTAGTTCAACATATTAATATAATTTTATACACATATTTAATCAAACTATTCAATTTAGCACCTACATTATATACAGTGTAATAGTTACTTATTAGACTCCTAACTCAAGTCTTAATTTAACCTTTGCTGTACTACTTTAATTTATTTAATTCGACAAATTTTATTAGCCATGTAAACATAGAAATTCTCTCTTAATTAAACTTATGTTAGAAACAATAAATGGTCTAATTAAGATACCTAGTTATGTCATTCATCCATGCATATGTCAATAAATTCCATCATATACTTTAAATTGGGTTACATGTTAATTTAGTATATAATTATGCATTAATTCTCTACATGATTCCATCCTAATTCATGCCTAATATCACCTCTAATAATGAAGTGTATCGCTTGTAGTCTAATAGTTAACTTTCTTATTTATGACTAATCCTTTGAATGCTTATGTGTTTAACCATTCCATGAATAACTTAGATGCATTCCATCACTGACTTAAATTCAATCAATTGGAAACCAATGATTATATTCCTTTATTAAGAAACAACCAAAGATGTAGTCTAATTTCCCAAGTGTAAGTGATTAGCATACCATTTAATGTTGCTTACTAAACAAGGTATTGGTTATACATTCATGTGAACTTCTTAATGTTTGCATGATTCTTAAAAAGTCACTACATTGTGCATTAATCACATGTTTCACATTTAAGAGTCCTCTTTCTTTTTCATATAAAAATACTCTTAAATAACCAATGCATAAACCATAGTTTGTTCTAAAATGTATCAAAAAAATGTACATGTCAATTCTTTTTATACTACACACACCTTGTACTAACTTTGAGTTGGTTTAATTATTCATAATCTATTTAATAATTTCCTATTAATTAAAAGCTTAAATACAAGCATACTAAAATTTTCCTTTCCATTTGAATCATTCAACAAAAGCATACTTATATATCATGCTTAAAGCATAAAATTATTTTACCTACTTAACACAGTATTCAAAATCTATATTATTATGGTAATCTAACATTTGTATGTCCTTCTTTATGACACTAACATACATACTATAATTTCATTATTTCTTCATATAAGAGAATCTTAACTTACCTAAAATCAAGATTTAATGAATTTATTCTTCTCAACTACAACTTCTTCTCATGTATCTTAAACTTTACTAATTTGAGCACTAAGTTCCTTTTCCCCTTCCATCTTATGTTGCCCAATTCTACTTTTGCTTGGGTATGAATATTTGAAGCATTCTTAGGTGGTAATTATTTTATTTTTCCTTGTAGGTTTTATTGATTAACTCAAGCCCACTGTTTATGTCAAGACATATCCTTTTAGGTGGTATTATTCAGTTTTTTCTTAGTCTAATTTATTGTTACCATAAGCTTTAATTCCTCTTAATTTATTTGATCCATTTTTCTCCTTAGAATTCAAGAACACTCACTTTCAAGCTTAACTTCGCATGAGATGCCCCTATTTAATTTAACTTCCATACATTATTCTAATTTATTTCCTTAAATATTCCATTGTATGGAAAGGAAATTATTTTATGGTTTAATTACCTTATTTAACACATTTAAACATTTATTAGTTGTAATTTCACTTATATGTGTGTATATATATATTATATAATTATATATATATATATATATATATATATATATATATTGGAATGATGGATGTAACATGCACTCATAAAATGAACTTTTCTATAATACTAATACCACCTCTCACATGTTATCTCACCTAATGGTTAAATTTAATTAGTAATAATGAAATAGGCAATAAATCGTAGTCACAACAAGAAGTATTCTAGGCATATTCCTTATGTTGGCTTCCTGCTAAGAGTTATGATTCTATTATATAGCATTTAACACTAAAGTAGCTACTTGTTTAAGGAAAGACCCATCAAAATCAACATGAACAATAAAAGAATGATACATAAAGCACTAGAAGTTAAAACTAAGCACTTAACAATAGTATATTTAAATAAAACTCAAACAATAAATTCTCCATTATTTGTTATACTTGTAAAATAAGGGTAAATCATAATTAAATGTAATTAATAATAACTCATGATTGAGCATAATTAAGGAATACTAGACAATTAGTTGAATTATGTAAGTAAATTTTATAATATTTAAAGTGAGGAATATGGTATGGAAGGTTGATGGAAAGAATAGAAATTAAGGTATGTATATAACTTAAAATAATCTTGTTAAATATGCATGGAAATAGAGGATGGGTGATCTCATGGGAAGCTATGATGATTAAATCATGTAACGATTTTTCATGAGATTTGATATAGGTTATATAATAGGCCTTCATATTATGTTTAATTAATTTAAAAGAAGAGGTATGGGTCAATTTATAAATAATAAAAATTGAATTATGGAATTGAATGTCAAAATGAATGTTTACAGATTAAAATGTACTTATCCAAATATCAAAGGATTGAAGTGACCCTTTGTACAATATTGTAACATTATGAAAGGGGTCTAGAAAAGTGGGTAGGAGGGGAAAAGAAGGACTTGGTTAAATTAAGTAAAATAAGGAAAATAAGAAAATAATTCAGGGTAAGTTTCTACATCCTTAATGGATCATGATTTTCCTTCGTGGAATAACAAGCCTCAACATGAGCATCTAGCAAACTTCAATATGAGCATCAATACAAGCATCGGTAAGGTATGTTTTCTTTGCTTTTTAGTGAAAAGTCACGATGTGATTAGGTCTTATTTTGATGACTTTCACTTATGTAGCCTCAAAATGATCCTAATCAAAGGGAAAACTATAGACTCTGACTTTTCACCCACATGCTATAACTTTGAGTTTTCTTCGATTCAGCTTAGTACATGTCCCCAATATCGATCATGATTTGCATACATGTCTTTTAGCCTCCCACAAATGCTCTAGACATATAAAGCATGTTACATTTTACTTATGGAAGGTGGACCACATAGCATGCATTTTTTGATATGTGGAGCACATAGTTCTACAGGCTGTGCATGTTTAATAGATATACACATGGTATATGGCCTTTTCCCATGCAAAACTAATATGCTCTATATATCACCATACATTTATGACATATTTGATGCTTATTGGGCATGGGACGTGTCACACCTCTAAGTGGAGACATGTCTCGTAATGAAACCCTAAAACTCCTCCATTGAGCTCCAAAATTTCATCACAAGGGAAAATAATCATAAAACAACACATCATTCCAAAATATACCAAGCATGCCCATTTAAAATTTTTTGATCATAATACTCAGACATTTCTCAAGGAGATAAGAAACTACACTGAGATAATTATAACATGCAGTGGAAAACAATTATATATACATGACTACAGTTATCCCCAGTGGCATCAACAAGTAGTAGTCCAAAACCACACAACCTAGTATTACTGCCAAAAATGAAAGGAGCATAAATAGCATATACAATGCCCATTGGAGTCCATCTAAGTAAGTCCCAGGCAACATTCGCAATATCTATAGAAGTCGTGCCCCACACTGCCAACAAACACTGCTAACCCCATTTCATCTCAGATGTGCTCGGACCTGCGTTTATCAAATGACAAGCGCTGAGTAAAACTCAGTGGAGCTAATAAATGAATGCAACAAATAATAATATTTAAGTATAGAAAATTTCAAAGTAATAACATAAAAATCATTATTGCGTGGAAGCATAAAATCTCATGGCAGTAATATTTATTTATTGTAGCGTACGGCTCAAATTCCGATGTAAGCATATTCACCCATATATACTTTCAAAATTCTCATCTCATCACCTCGTAGTACCTGGATTCATCTTTGATTTTCATTTATAGCATCATAAATAATTCACATATTTTCATACCACAATATCCATTTCCGTTTAAAATGAATGTATGCAAATATGAAATGAATTTATGAGGATGCAATGTTTTGCACTCTCCCTCAATCAATCTGTTTCACTGTCGTATCTCAATTCACCAATCATATTTTCAATCATAATATTTTC
>CANYBF011953475.1:0-18958 GCA_948192965.1 Dalechampia spathulata
TAAATTTTTGAAAAAAAAACTAACCTGTGTAAAAGTATTGCAGAGATGATAATAATATCAATGGATGAGTAGATTCCTCAGGCAGTAGAAAGGAAAAAAACTGGGTTAAGAGGAGGCGCAGAAGGGAAAAAATTAGAGGAGACGGAGAATGGAAAAAATTAGGTTTTGGAAGAGGAGGGGTGGAAAGAAAGGAAATGGGAAGATTATGGTATATAATCATTAAATAAAAATGCATTGGGCCACAACCCCAGCCCACCCACCCACCCACCCGTATGCCAAACTAGCCCCCCAACCCCAACTTTACAGTCCACGCTCCCCCCAGACCCACCCAGACCTCACCCCTAAGCCGGGGCTTCAGCCCCACTTGCCCCGGTGCTGCCTCCGCCTATGCTCCATGTAATGATATAACATGAAAAAACTGCTTCAGTATAAAATTTGACTAAATCAACGGATCGAACTTAGGAACAACTTACATGAATTAACTGAAATGGCATCCTCTTCCTCTCTACGCCTCTTCTTGTTGATGTCTGTTTGTTTTGCTTGTTGGGGAAAATTTGGAGTCATTGCTAAGGATAGCAAGGAACTCTCCTCATCCTTGCCTGCATAATTTTATAATTACATAACAAGCATTTCAGCTCTTACTTGATTGATGGTAGATTTTAAAAATTTCAGTGTCATCTTAAATTATACAATTAATGGCATATTTTTCAAGTCATTCACCATCCACAAACATGGTTGCTATTTTGGTATTGAGGTTGGAAAAACACCTTTTCAAGTTCAATTGTTGTATTCTTGTTAAAACTGTTATTTGAAGGTGTTGTTTGAAAAAACAAATAATTAATTCAAAATAATTGAAAGATATTTTTTCTTAAAAAAAAATTCAAATAGCAATGGCACATAATGAAGGGGACATGACTGACCTGATGATGAGCATGAAGGAAACAAAATGGCGTACTCTTCTCTGTTGCTATCTGCTTGTTGCCATTGTTGGAGAAGATCATAAGTTGCTGTTTACAGCAAGGGATGATTATTGTTTTCCAACAAGGAATGCGATCATGAAAAGCTAATAGTGCTAATGTGCAGATTTCAATTAAATATTCCTTTTAAGTTTAACCTCTGCATACTTCCTTCAATTTGTAGCCAGTGTTAGTTAATATAATTGAATAATTAATAAATATAATCATTTTTTCAACGTATTTGCTAATTAAAAATTATTTTCAATGATTAACTAATTTTTTTAATGAAATAAAATATTTTTTATTTTATTTTCATTTTTTCTATGTAGTTTTTTTGAGATTGATTTAATAAATTTTATAATATTTAGCTTTTTAAAAAAAAAATTCACTTGAACAATATCTAGTTGGGAGAAGATATGGAAATGAGTTGAGGGAGTTTACCTGAAGGAATTTGTCTGCTTGTGTTGTTGTAACAATATGCCTGCCCGTCCTCACCCTGATATATCGGGCTTACCCCAAATTTATTTATTCTTATGAATCCCGAGCTTCCCCGGATCTCTGGTATGAACTCGAATGCCCTTGCCAGGTTCCCATTATTAATTCTCTGGTAGAAAAAGAACACCTGATCTGATTGAAGAACAACATCATGATACTGAACGCACAAGCCATCTGAAACATCCTCATTATTAAATTGTATGAAGATGCTCTGAAACGCCAAAAAGCCAGGGTGGAAATCCACAACCACATAGAAAGCAAAACCAAGAAAGTTGTCTGTGTCGAAGAAATTTTGAGGGAACTGAATTGCTAATGAAGGTTCTTGGCTTTGATACTCCACCCATTCTGGAATTTCACTTCCGGGTATTGCAAGCTTGTAATCACTCTATGAAAATGAAGTAATTGATTATGGGAGAACACAAACAAAAGGGAGAGAAAGAGAGAGATGCTTACTGTTTTAGAAGCAATTGCCAGTTTTTTGACAAATTGTTGTGCATCTAGCATGATCTTGGAACGTTCTTCCTCATCCAAATTCAAGCAATTAACGTAATAAAACTGGTAACTAAACTTATCCCGGTATCCGCCGTTTGGAATATATGAAGTAGATGCTACAGTTGTCAGACTTCTACAGCCAGTCGCGTGGAGTTGTCTTAACTTCACTGGAAGTTTTGGCAAACATTTGAGCTGCTTGCAGTTTCTTAGGGTCAAACATTCCAACGACAGTAACGAAGCAATATCATTAGGGATTTCCACAAGCACAGTTTCATCTAGAACTAGAGCGGTTAAGCTGCTCAAACCATGCAGATCCGGCAACCTGACAAGTTTTGAACATCTATAGACAAAAAGCGTTTCTAAGGAGTTCAAACCATCCAGAGAAGGCAATTCTTGTACTCGAATGTCATCTAAGTAGATATATCTTACATCTCCTTTGATTTTTGGCAAATTGTGAAGATTCTTGAATCTCCAAAGAGAAAGAGTACCGCTAGAAATATAATAGCGAATATAACTACGGTCATGATAACCATAGTCTTTAGCATCTACTGCGTTAAAATTCAGAAGAAATTCGCTTGGGATCTTTGTAATGTTTTGGCAGCCATCCATGCTCAAGTAACAAAGGTTTCTGAGACAGTAAGTGAACAAGGGCCACTCTTCAATTCCAGAATCATCTAGGTTCAACACTTTTATGTCTCTTGGAATATCAGGAAGCATGTTTAGACTCGAGCATCCATTAAGTAAAAGAATTTTAAGTGATTCCAACTCAATCAAGCTTGGGAGAATCTTCAGCTTCTTGCATCCAGATAGATCGAGAATAGTAAGATTTTTGTGACATTTTATCCACGAACCAATCTCGTCCAGACTTTTACAGTCGGTGAGCTTTATTAAATTCAAGTTTGTCGCAGAAGAAAGATTCGGGAGTCGCATGAGTTGCTGGCAACCAGAAAGATCCAGATTTTTCAAATTTCCAAGATACTGCATGACCCAACAAAATAAAAAATAAAAAAATATGGCCAAGTTCTGATGTATTACTCACTTGAATATATTAATTTATAACTTCAGTTTTTCCCTGAAAAACTTTAGAAAAATGTATATTGAAGTTGCTGGATTTGTTAAGTTTTTGTGTCTAAGGTTCTTATATTTAATTAAGTTTTAATTAGGATTTAAACTTTTATTAATTCTTGAGATGTTTTGGGATTTTTTTGGGTATAATAACTGCAGGTGTTCTTATTAAAAGGAATGAAACTAATCCTACTCGAACTAGTGAGTCCTTTCAACACAGCTCTCATAATAAATATTTAAATCTTGACTTATAAATTCACGAATCCTTTGCTTCCATTTATAAGATGATTATCCTTTTCTGTTGCAAGATTGATATCATTATTATATAAAATGACAACAATTGTATACACATGCGATTTTCCTTTCCCATTTTCTCTTCTCCAACTTCCACTTTCAGTTCTTCACCTTCCCCTACTCATTTTCTCAACACCCAAATCAAAACTCTAATACTACGAGGGGCAGATCCACATGGGGCAAAGGGGAAACTTGCCTTCATTGTCATTAAAAACATTTCATTTGCCCCAGAAAAAACAAATCATTACCCTATATATATTTACCTCCTTTGAGATTTTATCTTCGATCGACCTCCATTTGAAAGTGATACTTATTAATTGAGTATAGTAATTCGGAATGCTTGATAGTAATCTTATACCTTGC
Organism: Dalechampia spathulata; assembly: GCA_948192965.1. Classification (NCBI taxonomy): domain Eukaryota; kingdom Viridiplantae; phylum Streptophyta; class Magnoliopsida; order Malpighiales; family Euphorbiaceae; genus Dalechampia; species Dalechampia spathulata. Next base: position 3,666 of record CANYBF011953475.1, read on the forward strand.
CAAACTAATTGTACTAATCTCTTAGCAAATTATTGTTTTACGGTGTATAGAATTGATAACTTTATCTGGGATGGTTGTAATTAAGCTTAACTTTTACATTAGTTAGTTTGGTATAATGCAACACATTTTCTGTTACGGAGGATTTGAGATGTTTGAAAATGTGTTTAGATGATTTACATGTTATATTTTAACTCCAGTACGCTAAGTTTGCATGTTTGCAGACGAATATATAATTTTGTTGGTTGAAAAACTCAAAAATTTATGGAATTTAATATTCATATTTTGAAGGTTCAATATCATATTTTGAGGCTAATTAAACTTCCTATTTAAAATTTTGAAGGTTTTACATGTTAGTTTTTAATGCTTAAGGAGTCATCCTATATACCTTAATCCTTATTGTGGGTTTGGGTGTTATAAGACTCGGTTAATACTCAAGAATTTCCCTTGTTCAAAACAAAATTTGAGCTACATATGCATGGTAAATTTTTAATACACTTGGAATTGTGTGGTCTTAATGTATCACCACGTATCACTTCCTAATTAGCTTGTCCTTAAGCATATTCATAAAAGCTAATAGAATCATTTTTATAAGACTAAATTTGAGATTTACTTATATATATATAATTCTATAGATTTACTTGTCACCATTTATCATTTCCATCACAATTCTATCTCCGTTCCAATCCATCTTCCTTTTCCATAACTATTCCGCATATTTCTTGTAATGATATGAATTTAAAGATTTACTCATATAAATTAAAAAATTATATTTTAATTTTAATTTGAATGTGAATTGAAATATCAAACAGCAATAATAACTAAATATTCTAATGCGGATGCGAATCAATTCAAATATCAATTAATCTTATATATGAATCAAATTAATAAATAAAATTGGTTTGATGTGGTTGAATCTTCGAAATTTGATTCTATTTGGATATAGTACATTTTGATTTGATATTTTAGATGGAAACTAGAATCTTCAAGATCTTGCTCTTCAAAGTTATACATATGTAACTCTTCAAATTATTATATACTTGCTAGTCCAAGAACCTTGTGATTATTAATTGTAACTAAAATATTCATTAAGAAAATAATTTTTTTATCTTTAGATTAGCTTCTATGTATTTTCTATGAATCAATTAAAATAAAATAATGAATAAAACATATATATAAAGCATACCTGAACTCCATCCCAAAGTTGTGTAATATTGCTTCTTTGTATATTAAGTTCAACGAGATTCTCCATGAAGGGTCTTGATGGCAAAGATTTAAATGGATATTCTGTCCAATAGAATAATCTTAGGCTTTTAGGAAAACATGGAATATGATTCAATCCGTTAGACTCCACAACGAAGTCCACATTTTGTTCTTCTCTGCTTTCAGAGTGAAAAATCAGAAGTCTTAATTTGGGCATATTTGAAAAGGCTCTTGGGTGCAATTGAACCTTTTGCATCCCCTCCATATTGAAACAAATGACTTCAACTGCTTCATTCCCCTAATATTTAAGAAAAAAACTATTATCAAATTTCATTTTGTGGAGATGACATCCTAAATGTATTAATATATATATATGGATGCATGCATGTGAAGAAAAAAGTCTTACTTGATCATCTCTCAGACGAAAAATGTCCTTGGAATCGTACAACCTGCTAACCAGTTCTTGAGCAATATGTCTGCCCATTTCTTCTATCAAATCATGCATCCTTAATTCATTGTACCGAGTAGTTACAAGACATTTATCCTCCAAACGCATCAATCCATGTTCTGAAGAAAAACCACAAGCATCAAGCATACGTATCACTGGATCCTTATTATATCCTTCAAAGCAACATGCAACATCAAGAAATATAGCTTTCTCTGTTGGACTTAAACTGTCATAGCTTATTTTTAAGACATTCATGATATCTGGCTCAGGAATTTTTTCCAACTTACGCAATTGAATTTCCCATTCTTTTGGGGTCCTTTGGCATAAATGTGAACCCAAGACCTTAAGAGCTAGGGGAACACCTTTACAATAATTCTGTGCCCTCTCTATCAATGACATATAACCTTCTTCAGGATCCAGATCAATCCGTTGGAAGGCCTTCTCTTTTAATAGTTTGACAGCATCCATGCGATCTAGTCCCTCCATTCGGTGTATTCCATCAGCACAACTATTTAATACTTGTTTATCTCTACTTGTTACGATGATTCTACTTCCCAGACCAAACAAATCTTTACGTACACCTAAATCATCCAACTGACTTGATTTGGTGACATCATCAAGAACAACAAGAACCTTCTCTCTCCTGAGTTTATCTGAAATTTCCTTGGGTAGTGTATGAATCCCATACAAATTTGAAATGTCAAGCCCAAAGTCTGAATAAAATTTTTTTCTTACAAGAAATGGATCAGAGCTATCATATTGTTTTCTAACATTAGGAAAAAAGCAGCAGCGATCAAATTGTTCAGACACTTGATTAAATACAAGATCAGCAATTGTGGTTTTGCCAATACCTCCAATCCCCCATATGCCAATACAACGAACATTTGGTACTCCAATACATAAATCTGACTTAATTTTGTTTACGATTGAATGGACTCCATATAAGTCAGAAGTAGTAGTAAAGGAGGTGGGACACAATCCCGCTATGTGGCACGCAACTGCCTCGCATAGCTTGGATTCAGTGCTGAAGAAATACATGAGGAACACACGTGAAAATTAAAAGGATTAGTCTTCAGTTAGCTGACTATACATCGTTTAATAATTTGCCTTTTTCTTCTATGTTTATTTAAAGAATAATATTATACTTTTTTAAAAGAAGTTTTTATCCATATTATTATTATTATTATTATTATTATTATTATTATTATTATTATTATTATTATTATTATTATTATTATTATTATTATTATTATTATTATTATTACATATGATCATGATTATTACTATTAGTTACCTGTACACACGAGAATCCCATCCTGATAGGTTGGCCGCTTTTGTCAAGTTAATGGTCCATTTCTGTATCCTAGCACAGCTGGTCTTGAACTTCTCTTTGAGTTTCCTGAATTCTTCTCCAAAACTTCCCATTTGCTTTTCAACATCTGATGGGTCAACATGATAGAAAACCGGTAAAACAGTTTGACCGATTGCTTCCTTGCACTCCATGATTTTCACTAGTTCATCAAGACACCAACTTGAGTTTGCATAATCTTTTGAAAAGATGATGATTGAAACCTTTGTGTCTTCAATGGTTTGAAGGAGTTGTGAAGAGATATCTTGTCCTCTGGGAAGCTCATCATCAATGAACGTTGAAACATGTTTTCTAGACAAAGCAGCATAAAGATGACTGGTAAAATTTGGACGGGTGTCCTCACCTCTAAAACTAATAAAAACATCATACTTCGATCTAGAAGAAGAAGATGGTGTGGAAGTCATATATTATATAGATATGATTGAGAGAGTGTAATATGTTTGGTAGAAAAGAAAGTGATGGAGAAAGAAAGAAAAAGGGCAATATGATTTGGGGAATTAAAGGAAGAAGGTTTTGGATGCTCTAATAGAAGCCCTCTTCAAGCAAATCCGAAGGGAAATTTCATTGAAAGGAAAAGGGTCTTTAGTTACCAGGAAGTTTCGGAGAAACTATACGCTTTTGACTGTGAAAAGCAGACCAATAATGGATAAGGAAAACGCGTTTCAGTGAACTTTATGGTTCATCTTATCAGTCCACTCTCAGCAATTTCCAGGTAAATGTTTTCTAGACTTGCTTTATATAATTAATATTCATGAAATCGATCATATTATTCTTTTGCTAAAAAGATAATCACATAATTAACGTTGGAAGATCCCCCTTCCCCAGTTCTAACCACCGAACATGTCAGAGATGTTGGGAAGCGAAGCGGACAGGCCCCATGGCACAATTTTCTATGAATCTATTTTTATTGTTGCATCGACCAACTTAAACTTAAAGAAGAAATATGAATTTTAAATTGATAAAATAAACTACTAGTTGTATTTTTATGATGGTGATTTATTCACATTACAATGTTAGATGATAAAGCTTTTCTCCAACTGAAAAAGAAACATGAAATTTACAGTAAAAAAAAGATTCCTTGTTAAAACATTTATAATGACTAATTTTATAAATTATAATGTTTGACAATAAAATATTTCATAATGATATGGAATCAACCAATGTAAATTAATAAAGTTAACTTTAAAAATGTTTGAGATGTTTCTTTCCCGAAACACCATGATGATGGAAAGTAAGCTGGTTTGAACTGATTATCATTCAATAAGGAAAAACCATATTTTAAGCCCCTGAGTTTTCCTGGTATCTTGGCCCTTAACCCTTTTCTTTATGCATCCCGTCAACTATTCGAATCTTTATGTCTGTTCCCCTGAATCAACAAGAAGAATAATTTAATGATTAAAAAATTAACGTTATTAACTATCCAAGAATGAGAAAAATTATGAAGTAAAAATGCATGAATGATATTGAAATCTCAAAAGAATTAACGCTAAGGTATATTTTTGCCTTGAAATCCCTTAAATTCTTTAAAATTTTGGTATTTGTAAATTGTTGAAGTAGTAGCATCAGCCCTTGAAAGGAGAAAAGTTGGAAGAAATTTAAGAGCATATAAATGAAAGGCCAACAAATCTAAAATGCTAAATGATAGTTATGTGACGGAGGCCTCATCCAATAAGCCCAATTCTAATTTGATTTTATCATGTACCAATGGAGAAGTTGTAAAAGTGAGAACACTTGGAGATGTGTATAAAAGGTGTAACTTAGCTTTCTCAAAACCTAAATTTAGCAAAAGCAACATAACACATTTTAAAATCTTCTAGAACAATTAATTTTGATATATTTATAATGACATATTTTGATTCAGTTTGTCAGAAAATTGGAAGTATCAGATGCTTATGATCAACAATTATAGGCACAAGAAAAACAAAACTCATAGGAATCAATCTACACAAGATTTAGAAATTCAAAATTTGTATTTTTATTCAAAAATCATATTAGATATGAGATTAGGAGATATAAATATTATCTTAGGAGATTATTTAGTTATTTAATTATTTATTTTCCATCTCTATAAATGAGATGAATCATTTTTATCTCTTGTTAATTAATTTAGTTTTCATCAAAAAAGTTATTTCATTTATTTATTTTTTGTTTAGCCAATGATGCAAGGCTTGGCTATTTCATTCTCAGTTGAAAGCAATACAAAAGTTCATTGTTTATGCATGTGAGATCTAAACAAACTTAATTTTTTTTAACTCTTATTATTTGCTTTATTCCTAAAAATCATAAAATCACTATCATTTTTGAAAGTGTGTAATTTAGGCCTATTGCATAAGTTCAATAATGATAAATTATCATACGAGTTGTTAGATCTAAAATTATCTTTCTAACTTGTTATTTATGGTAACTTAAGGATTTATTGTTCCTAAGTAAGAACTTTAATTTTTCTTATGAATTATCGCAATATGGCTTGAACAATATAAGTATTTTGGTTGTTAGCTTGAGTCAGGATCCTCTAGTTCCTTAAGCGGTTCTTGATAGACTTGTGAGAAACTTTCTCTTTCTCCACCATGTCTACTCAATCATTAGAAGTGATTGTAGAACTACTTTCTAGCCACTTTAATAATATGAAGAAATTGATTGTGAGAAGTTGCTTGCACAACTATAACTGGCTTAATAAGTAATCTTAAAATGATTAATGAATTGATAACCATGCAATGAACATAAATAATTGTTAGCTTATAATCGAGAGACTTTTTATCTAAATCATTTTTAATCTTCTTATATTTTTTGATGATTTATTTCTTTCAAAATATTTGCAAAGGATTAAAGGATTTCTTGTCCTTATGGGATCAATACTTCTTTCACATACTGCAAAAATCTATAATTTTCTATGCAGGAAGTGGGAAACTAATTTGATAGATTCGACATCAATCAAATTTTGGCACTATTGACGAGGATGGTTTTAAATAATCTTTCAATTCTTTTGTATATTACTTGATTTTTTCTATTATGGGAAATTTGATTTTTGATTAAAAAAAAAAAGAGAGAAATCAAGAAGAAATAGTTGGAGAATCTAAAGTTGAAAGAAAGCAATATCATGGCTATTAATGAATGAATGATGTGAGAAATGGCTACTACTTCTATCGATTTAACTGCTCTTTGCATTACATACGAAGAAATTGATAGTTTCTTTGCAATTGAAATTCAATTTAATTTGACTATTACTCACATTTTATGGATTTGAAAATGAAGATCTTTTTAAGCATTTGAAAGAATTTTTTATTGTTTGTAATGAAATGAAGCTACAAGGCGTTAGTATTGAACAAATCAAACTACGAGCATTTTCATTTTGTCTTGCAGACATGGCAAAGGATTGGTTCTATTACTTGCTATCAGAACTAATAAGATGTAGAGACTTTGCATGAATATTGAGAACAATTTAAGAGACTATGTGCTTCATGCCTTTAGATTGAAATTACTGAATAAACTTAATTTAGTATTTCTATAAAGGATTAGTGTCAATAAGAAAAAAATGATAGATATTGCTAGTGGAGGAATGATTATTAATAAGATGATGTAGGATGCATATGACTTGATCACCATAATAGCAACGAGTGCATAATCATTTGATTCAACACAAGATTCACCGAAAAGAGATCATGAGGTGAGTACATCCAATCTCAAAATACAGATTTCCCTACTAACTTCTATTATATAGAATTGAGCCATAAAAATTCAATTAGCAAGGGCATGTGGAATATGTACTCAAACCAATATGTTAAACTCATTATTTTGATGTTTATGTTTAACAAATCAATTTAAATTTATTTAAATGAAAAATGTTAAAAATGTGAATGGTGCGGGCGTACCACAATTGGATTTTACGTGGTACGGGCATACGGCTGGCCGTACCAGCTTTCACTGTTTGAAAAGTAAAAAATATATTTTGGTACGAGCGTATCAGTTTGGGTACGGGCGTACCATTGTTTGTGTGTTAGGTCGTACAGCCATATGGGTTGGTCATACCACATGCCAAATTTAGCAGAAGGTTTCATGTGATCATTCCAAGTGGGTGGTACGGTCGTACACAGCCACTGCCCAAATTGACAATGCATTTTAGGTAGTAGTACAAGATCCTGTACGACCATCCATGTCTTTTATAGAAATATTTTAAGCTTTCTAATGAATCTATTTTTGAATTAAATTACTTTCTAACGGATCTATTCTTACTGTGAAGTATTTATACAACTGAGATAGCTTCATTTCTGTAAGTTGCTAAACAGAAACTCATTAATCTTTTGATTCTAATTCAATATCTCTTTGCTTTGCTTTTATTATTATCTTAGTCTTCTTTTGCAACCCTAATCTTTCATGATTAGATATTTGAGACTTATGTAAGAAGGAAGAGCCACCTTGGAAGAAGAATGAGTGTAATGATAAGAAGTCTTACATATTATACTATAAACTATTCAAATAATGGTATAAGGCTAGTGAATTTGATGAGGTTACTCTATGTCAACTTGTCTCATTTGGATAAAAAATAATAAGGAGTTCAGCTAAGATTATAAATCAAAATTATTCTTTCTTTTCTCTTTATTTTATTTTTTTTCATGTTATGTTACGTTCATAGTTTGGTTAATAAAGTTAGTTTATTTCTTTTTTATTATTTGTTAAGTCATCTTCAATGTTTTCCTTTTAATTTTCAATGATTGATTCTTATTTTTTGCTTTATAGTTATGGAAAGAAATAAAATGGAATTCTAGGAATTCTAGGAAGATAGTTTCTATTTTTATTTTCTTAATTTTCCTTTTCTTTTTAGGTTTGTTAAATGAGGTATTGAATAAAAGGAATTTTAAAATGGTGCTCACTAAGAAGGGAAAAGATTATATCTGATCATGCATGACTACCACTACCATTTTAAATGATGAAGTCGAAGACATAAATAAGGAGCCCATGAACATCAAATGAGCTAACCATGAGAATCCATCGTTGAAGCAAGTAGAAATAGCAATTGAAGAATCAATGAAAGAATCATTAAGTATCACAAAACTATGATCATGGTTGGGGAATTATTCTGCCAATTTTTGACTCCATGGGCATTTGAATATTTCAAGAAAGAAAAATCAAAGTTTGATGAAGTTGTTAATTTAAAGATTATTGTAGTTAAGGTCTTTCATCTTACTATTTTTGAAAATTGAAATTTAAAATTATAGGTAGTCGATTGAAGAAACAAGTTAGGCATGATTCTTTTTGAGTTGGTATATAGGTTTTATGCCACTTTTTGTGTGTATGAAAATAAATTAAATTTTGTAAAGTGATAAATAATTAATGGGTAAATAATTTTCATATTCTGTAAATAAGTTTAACGTGACTGTTAGACTTAATTGATTTATGTAACTAATGATTTCTTGATTGGATATTATGATTTCCTAGATACTTTTAATGCTAGTTTAATTTGAGACAATTGTACTTTGCATGCCTTTAGGAAATATTATTCCAGTTATGCCCATGAATTATATTTACAGAGCCACTATTAAAAATGTTTGATTTCTTGGCTTATTCTTTTTCCTGCAAAAATAATTCATATGGTATAAATATATAGGAATTTAGATTTTTGTCATCAAATACAACTATTTATAACATAATAGAGTTTTCATCAGAGGAATACCCATGCTCGATCATCCCCTTATTGACTTTTTAAAGAGATGTTATGAAGCTTCGTTGCTCACTAAAGATGTAAGAGTAGACCTCCTAAAATAGTTTAAAGAACATGTAATTATCTATACTTTCTATCTTTTAAATTCCTTATTTTTCTTACTACTACTAAGTCACATTGAGGACAATGTAAGGATCAAGTGTGTAGGGGGTGAAATAAGTAGTGACGCATATCATGTATGTCTAACGTATATCATGTATGTATGATGCATATACATGACATGCAACATATCTTGCTTTGTTTTCTAGCATGTGCAATCCATATATATGAAGTGTAACACATATTACATCATTTTTTATATATGTGCGACACATATACTATTTATGCGATGCACATATTTGTTTGGGTTGGTCAAAATCCATTTTTTACTCGTATTTCAATATGGCTTTGAACTTTAATGATGTTTTTAATGATATTTGTGGTCTCACAATGATTTAAACATGTTATTTTATCACTTTTCAATTGATTTTGACTTCAAAATTGAATTTATTTAAGTTAAATGCCATTTTGACTTATTTGCTTATGTTTGACATGATTGGATTCCATTAAGTGTTTGATCCAAATCCTAGTTGATGCTAACGATATTATAGTCCTCAATTGTGATTTCCATGATCTAAACTTGTTGATTTTGCTATCAAATTAATATATTTTGCTTTATTTTCAATTAAAATGCTATTTTGATTGATTTTATGTTTCTTGTTATTACAAACCATAATTAGATACTAATCCAAATTCTAAGTGATGTTGCTAAAAGGATCTTAGAATCATCCAATTATGGTATGCTAGATATTTTGCCAAAAATAGAATATTTCCATAATTACATATTTCCTTATTTGCATGAATGTCGCTAATACCTTTTTAGGGATTGATCACTGATTCTTGTTTATAAATGATAGTGAATTTATCAAATATCCTAACATTTCTTTTATAGTTTTACTGTCATGTTTAACATACTATCATATTAGCTTTACTATCATGTTTAACATACTGTCATATTTACCTTTACTGTCATGTTTAACTTTACTATCATGTTTAGCTTTATTATTGTGAATAGATTTTTTTTCCATATTTGACATTATTTTCATATTTGACACTTTCCATCTTTAGCATTATTTCCATATTTAGCACTTTCCATATTTGGCATACTTTACATATTTGAAACTTTCCTTTTTTAGAAACTTTCCTTTTTTGTGCTTTTCATATCCATGCATTAGGGCTCATGCTACTTGAGGATTTCTTGAATTGAAGAAGGTGTTACAACACATCTTGGGATTTATGTAAAAATGAAAATCCCTATGTAATAGAATAACATTATTTCATTATATTTTTTTCTTGGTTGTATTATTTTTACATCTCCCATGTATCCCTTATCTCTCTTATCCCTTTCACCGACCATTATTCTTAAGGTTTTATTTTGTGAAGAGTTTAACTTAGCACTCATACTATGGGTCGATTGAACTAAATCTGGAACTATCTGGTGGTGACTCCTTGCTACTCTTTTAAGTGTGTATCATTTTTCGAGGTAGCCCCTTGAGAAGATTGTGCTTTTGTACCATATGGATCCCAAGTCCATGAGTTTTGCAAGTCTTGCTCTAGATCGCGATGAAAGCCCTACCCATAATAATCCTACCAAACTCTGTCATTAATATGACTATCAACAGACCATACCTTATTCATTACATAATTCTATGGACAACAATTGCTAAATTGCTTTCTAAAGCACGCTGAGCTTACCTGGCTAAAATGTCATATCATACTAGTACAGATTCATGCAGCTGAATATTCTATCAATACAAGCAATGGGTCTTGTGTTACATTATGAATTTATAATATGCATTGAGTTATGTATACAATTGTAATACGACTACTTATTAAACTTATATTACTTATTTTTATCCACTAGCTTCAAAATATTAAAATTACCACATGATTTCAATGGTCATTATACCAATCGTCCAGATATAACTTCATACATATCATATATATAATAATAAGAAATACTACTTACAAATAATAATATCAAATAAATAATGCTTACAAACAAATAACAACAACAACAACAATAATTATCACGATTACAAATATTCATAATAATATTAATATCAACAATAAAAACACTACCAATCATTTTTTCACAATAATACTAATCATCACTAATTAATTACATAAATCATAATTCTATTTAAAACTACTAATAATATATACTTTGTAATAATAATAATAATAATAATAATTCATATTAATAATTAATTCAATAAATAATAATTATAGTAATTAATATATATAATTATAGGTACTAATAATATTAATAATACAAAATACTTACATTACAAAAATTTCAAAATTATAAATAATTATATACAATTTTTTACAATATAATATTACCTATATTATTTCTTATTTAAACAATAACAATATCAATAAAAATAATAAAAACGGTTACTAAACAATAAGTACATAAATAACAATTATACTTGCAATTACTAATAGTTTATAAATCAGAACAATAAATATTAATCATTATATTTATTACATAAATAAATAATAATTGTAATTCTAAGTAATAATAATACTAATAATATTAATAACAATAATAATTATTATAACTATAATTATGATAATAATATCACAATAATAATTATAATTAATACTAATACCAATATTAATTTTTCATACAAATAATATTTACAAAAAATTATTTTTAAAATAATATTCACTATATTTACATTTATAAAATAATAACAACAATAATCCACATATTGCCTAGAAATAATAATAACAACACTCATACTTATAATAAAAATACTACAAATCATTTATTAATAATACTAATCATCATTAATAAATAATTATTACAACTACTAATACTACATAAATCATTATAATTATTTTTCATTCATAATAATAATAATACTAATATTATTAACAATTATTATTATATTAATATTATTTTGTATAATATTATAATATAATAATAATAATAATATTTTTAATATTTTGTATAATATTTTATTACTATTTCATTATTATATAATATTATTATAACATTATTAATATTATTATCATTTTTACCAATATTACTTATTATTAATATTACAAATAATTAATGTTAATATTATTAAATTTAATGATCTTTAATATTAACAATACTTTATATTATTATTATTATTATTATTATTATTATTATTATTATTATTATTAACAATAATTACATTATTAGTAACAATTATACCATTTTTATTATTAAATAAAATTAATCATTACATATTTAATTATAATAAAAAATATTAATTATTAAATATTTTTTTAATAATAATTATAATAATATAATAATAATCATTACTAAAATTATTAAATTTTTTTTATTGGTGATCGGTTGTCGCTTCCGTCAAATTAATTCCTTACAAGCCACACGTTGGAATTATGATTTTATAGCAGTGGAAGTAAGAGTCGAATCCCACAAAGACGGTTTCAACTCACTTAATTCTTTGCGTTTAAAAAAAAAACTAGATGAATCGGAAAGTAATTAAAACAAACGAAGAAACAAATAAAATCAATTAGAGAAAATCAATAAAAATTAATTCTCCCAACCGAAAGCATCAAGTATTTATTAATTGAATATGATCACTGATTCAATAATAGTCCAAAGGCAGTAATGACACTAAGCCGGTTATAGTTTACCGAGCAAGTCTCGCACGCCCCAATCTTCCCTTATTTGTAAGATGCCATGAAACAAGCTCAATGAAACGCCTCTAATCTCATGATAGACAAGGTGGAAATAAATTCTCACTAAGTCGTCCCAAAATTGCATTAAGAATTAGGAAGACCCGACTCTAGTTAACAGTTGTGACCCAGCATCCCTCGTGTTCAAACTAGATCCTCTAACCCACAGAAGTACTACCGCATGTCGCAACAAGGATAGCATCCTGCTTTACCACTTCAGCAAGTCGAGTAACTTTTCCATATCAAACAACCCGCTTAGCTTTATGCTAGAACTTAAAAACATGCAACAGGCCTTATTTACATGCACTAGGAATATCAATGGTTCTATGCGACTCAGAATTAGAGATAATAGTGCTTTGCTAATTGAATTAGGATCACTTAGATCTCACATAATCATTTAATGAATGACTTGAGTTGCTTCCAATTGGGAAAAACAATCGCTTAGCCTAGCATCATAGGCGAAATAAACATAAAATAAAAATAAAGGAAAATAAAACTTGAATTAAAATAAAAAGGAATGAATAATAAAACCGAACTAAAGGTTATGAACCAAAAACTAGCCGACTACTAAAATTTGGAACCCCCTCTATATAGGAACATACTTCTATTTATAGAAGGTAAAATAAAATAATTAAACTAATAAAAATAAATAATTAATAATCTTAATCTTCAGATAAAAGAGTTTGCATTGTTCCCAATCACTTTTTCGTCCAGCCTAAGGAGATTAAGTTTAAGCAAAACTTGTCCTTGTCCAATCTCCAAAACTGGCAAAGTATTGTCGTTTTGGTGTCCCTTATGCCCGCAAGCCTTATCAGCTTCCAGCTCGCAGGTGTTTAAGTTTGACTTAACTTCTTCTTCCCAAAATGCAATTCTGATAGGTCGTTTTGCCCAGTCTTATGCCCATAAGCAGTATCTCGAGACTTCAAAGTCAAAATAAGCTTTAAAACTCCCCATTTAAGCACGTTTTCCCAAAACTCACTGTTTTGACCTGCAAAATACAAAATGTATGCAAGTCAACTATTCTAACGACTAAATCATGCTATAATGGATGGTTTGTGAGCATAAAACATGACATTTTAAGGCTTGATCAAATACCCCCAAACTTATCCAATGCTTGCCCTTAAGCTTTCTTATGCCCATAACACTATCTCCCTTATGCCTACAACAGAACCTTCCCTTAATCAAAACAGATAACAAAATGAAATTAACACCATTCCCAATTTTTCCAGTAAGACCATTCATCAAGAAAATTTAACCAACCAGTAAGTTCAACACAAATTCAAAAGAGTCAGTCATAAAAAATCATTGCTTTGCCATTTTATTCAAACTAAGTTCATAAGTAGTTAGTAAAAAGAACTTGTTTCACTTTGTCAAGCATCCATTGCCCAATCTGCATTTTTCAACCATAAACTATGAAATTTCATAAGTCAGGAATTGTTTAATTCGAGATCAACAAAGGCCCAATTAAGGGGGATACTCTCCCTTTGCCAATGATTCCATTCACAAATCAGTTTAAGGAAAACTAGGCCCGATCCACCTAGTTTTAATCAGTAAAGGTGCAAAATTAAATTCCTGTTTTAAGTGTTATTGTTTGAACTAAGAAACGGCCTACAAGAGGATAAAGTTCTCCCCACATTGGCTGCTCCATACACAAGCCGCTTAAAGGGCTATGAGTGTCGTACCACACACTGTAACACCTTCTCCCGATGAAACATGCCTCCCGTAACGTACTTATCAACCTTCCTCGACGAAAGCCAATAAATATACTACAAGGGATGTACGGATGTGACACACACAATCAGCCAAATGTAAGTTTTTAACACTTATGTTCTTCCCTTTTTTTTCCTTCTGAATTTTCTTTTTTTTTTTGATAAAATTAAATTGTTAGGCAAAGAATTTCAGCAAAACAAAAATAGGATTTTCAGATTACCAACATAATTTTTATTCCAAGCAAAGCGCAACAACAATTTCTGTAGGCAAACACCAAGAATTCAGTCAATTTTGATGGAAGTTAAAATTAACCATCAAAACAGAACATGCCATGAAAAACTAGAAAATAGCATCAATTCCATTAGCACAATATTTTGAAAGAAGTCTGATCAATATACAAGCATATGAGAACTACCAAACCAAACAAAATTGAGGCATAAAATAAGGATAAATGTGGCAGCAAATTACAAAATTTTTAATTAAAACCTGTCAAAGACCAATAAACAGAAAAAATTTAACCACAAGCAAATAAGCAACAACAGAAAAAGTAATGCAACAACAGAACAACAATCAAAACATCCCCCCCACACTTAAGACACATTGTCCTAATGTGGGCATAGCACCACAAAAAATAGGCATCAGCAATGGACAATTGAAAAATAGAAAGTGAGAACATTGCCTGGTGGGGAATTTTATGCTGCGTAGTGCTCATCTTATTGCTACATTTTGAATGAATGGCGAAGCTCTCCAATCTCTATATCTAGCTCATCCATGTGTAAGAGAATCTGCCACATGGACTCCTGCAAAGTTGCTATCAATTTATCAAGTTGCTTATGGAAGGAGTTGAGTTCTATCATAACAGTAGCATCGATGGGACCTGATATTGGTGGTGGTGTGACACCCAACTCGCCGGGAGTAACATGCTCCCGTAGGATATACAATGATTTCCCCTTCAAGGAAACCATCATACGTCCTACAAAGGATCGCCGTTATCTAAATATCATGCATGTGACATGGATAAGCAAGGCAGGCATACAAAAATAAATTCAAGCATGACACAACATACATTATATAACTTACTACATTACTACCTACTAAAAGATAAATGATTAATTACATACATATAA
>CANYBF011953722.1:0-14245 GCA_948192965.1 Dalechampia spathulata
GATCAAGAAAGAAGGAGATCAGCATTAATGTAAGTTTTACACATCCTCCTTCTTAATTTTTCTCTTATATGATGTGTTATTACATGGGGTTGCAAAGATCCATAAAATACTTGCTTTGAAAATTTTAAAATTCACCTTCCACTACTCAACAAGTGTTTTAATTAACCAACAGTCAATGGCTCAAGTTTTTAACATAAAGTTAGAAATGTTTGATATCCTTCTTATTAATCTCAACAAGATCAAAGAGATGATCAAGAAGGCAAAAGGAGAATACAAATACATTCATGTAAAACTAGTTCAAGTAGGGTTAGTTCCTTTGTTTAATCTCCCAATTGATAGTCAAGTGATCACAATTATATTAGATAAAAGGTGGGTAGATTTAAAGATCAGCTAATATTAGGAGGGAAGACCAATCTTGCTAATGGTCTAGTCTGGCTCTAAAGCCATCCAAACTATCTCATGGCTTTGAATGATAAAACATTTGAAAACTCTTTAACTTTAAAGGTAAAGCCAAACAAGATGAACAGAATGAGTTCCCAAGCCAAATATTTAGCGTATCACACTAGGATTATATTTAGGTTAATCAATTCAACTATTCCTGGAGTGAGGAACATTTTTAAGGTAACAGAATTATCCAAAGAAGGTTCAGATAACTACAAGCAATTCTACAGGAAAGAAATCAATCCTATAATGCTTAGTTGGCCAAAGCATTAGGTTCTGACTGAACTAGCTGAATCTTCTAGATCTATAGAAACTTCTCAAATTTCACAAAAGGCTAAAAACATTATCCTTAGTCTAGAAAATCTATGAGAGATTTAAGAATCTCTGATCCTCAACTTAGAAGGTCATTCTTAAGAAGTTCATCTTCAAGATATGACTTTAAGAACTTCTCCAATGATTAACTTCCTAGAAGGTCAATTAATATACCTAGGAGAATAATGTCTGACACATCGTTAGTAAAAAGTCATAAAGAGCCACTAATCAGAAGACATAGACAATATCAAGAAGGAACTTTTAAAACACAAGAATAGGATGGTCAATCATGTGAAAATAGGAAAATTATAAGATATAAAGAAATTAGTATTCTTTTATTTGTAGAAGATAATGACATTTAGGAAAATATTAGGAAAATGAGATAAGTACCTATAATTCTTAAGGTTGTTAAGAAAATACAAAAGATTTCTCAACAACGTTCCATTCCATTCAATGAGGCTTAGAAACTGGTATCCCTAAGTCCAGTGGCATCCCAAAAAGTCTTTAGCCTTAAGGAAATAAATATCAATACATACATTGAGGTAACATTCAATTTTCCAGTTTATTATGATTATTCTTTAGATGCATTGATTAATACAGGAGTAACAATCAGTAATGCAAGGCCCAATGCATTACTTGATGAATGGTAGCATCAATTAGAAAAACCCGTGGTACTTAGAATGGTAGGAGGTGAGGTAAATGTAGTTACTCATTATGCAAGTAAAGTACCTATCATAATAGGAGCTGTCTAGTTCACCATTGATAAAATTTTAGCTTTCTCTAAATTAGATACAGGCATGATTTTAAGAAATGCTTTCTTAAAAGAGTAATGAGAAAATTGTCCCTTTATGTAAGATGAAAACTTTATTTCCCTTGCAAGAGTTAAGATCCCAAACCTTGTAAAACCAAAACTCAAACTTAAGTTTGGCTTTAACGCTATTAAAATATCTAAGTTGTGTGGATTCATTCCTTATGAACCAACTTTTAGAGTGCAAGCACAATGTGGTGAATCTTAGCTAGATCATTTATTTTGATTAGAAGGTAATTCAAATGATACCAATTGGTATGAACATTTATATCTTAGAATATAAGGTACAATAGAAAAACCTATTGTACAAAGCTTGCAATTAATAGAGGCAAAATGGGATAAGTTCCTAGTTAAGCTTGTTGACAACTTTAGTAATGACCCATTAAAGTTTTGGGTTCCAAAATGGTATCAAAATCAAACTAGAATTGAAAGATTCAAAAATCAAACTAGAATTAAAAGATTCAAACACTATCATTAGAGCCAAAAATATAACTTATTCTAAAGAAATTATAGAAGAATTTGATAAACAGATTCTTGAACTGCTTGAAAAAGGGTTGATTAGAGATAGCACAAGCTCTCACTCTAGCCCAACCTTTATGGTAATAAACCATGCAGAATAGGAGATGGCTATAAGATTCCTACAGAAAGAGATGTTATAGATAGGTTAAGTCTTAAACAACCTTCCATTTTTTCTAAGTTTGATTTGAAAAGTGATTATTGGCAGGTTAAGATGGAAGAAGACTTAATACAATTAACAACATTCAATGCTCCTCAAGGAATGTATGAGTGATTGGTTATACCATTCAAATTAAGGAATGTTCTTGGCATTTTTCAATATAAAATGGATAATGCCTTTAAAGCATTAAAGAAGTTTTACGTGTTCTATATAGACAATGTATTAGTTTTTAACAATAGTGAGATTGAACACATGAGTCACTTAGAACAAGTAACTAATATCTTTCATAGGGAAGGTATGATTCTATCAAAAAGAAAGATATAATGGTTTAAGGAACGAGTAAAGTTTTTAAGAATAGAAATAGATAAAGAAAAAGTATGGTCGCAAGATCATATATCAGAAAAAATAGCTATGTTTCCTGATGAACTGGAGGATAAGAAGCAAGTACAAAGGTTTTGTGGACCTACTAACTATGCTCGTTAATTTACTAAAAATCTATCTAAATACTTGGGTAAAACTTCAAAGAAAACTTTAGATAAAACACCTTGGTATTGGAATAATGAAGACACTCAAGTGATGAGACAAGTAAAAGAAAGAATAAAAATTTATCTTGTTCAAATTTACCTTCTGATGCAAATGAGTTAGTCTTGAAGACAGATGCTTTAAATAGTAATTAGGGTGTAATCTTTAAAATTAAGGGTCGTAAACTTGACCATATTTATAAGTATTGGTCTAGAACTTTTAAGGATGTAGAAATGAATTATCCGATTCATGAAAAGGAAACTCTTGCTACAAAAAATATTATAAAAGCTTTTTCTACCTTTTTAGCTCCTTAAAAGTTCATTCCTAGAGCAAATTCAACCTATGTGAAAAGATTTATGAATCTGAACTTCAAAGAGGCCAAACAACCTAGACTCTTGAGATTGTAAGAGTAGATTAGATATTATAGATTAGATATTGAATATATTCCATTTAATAAAAATTTAATAGCTCATTCTCTTTATCATGAACTTGTTAATTTTTCAGATGGATTCTATTACCAAAGTCAAGCTATGTTGGGATTGTAAAAGATAGGGACATATCAAAAAGTAATTTCCTCTTAAGAGAAAGAAGAGTGAAAGCGAAAGCTCTAGCCTAAGCAGGAAAGGAAAGAAATCAAAGATAAATAATCTTTATTAGCACTGCAAGTGAATGAGACATTTATCAACAAAATACCAAAGTAAGTTTATAGAGGCAAGTTTGAAATAATAGGTTAATCAAGTCCATAAAAACATTAAGGAAACTGAAGTTTCATAATAGGAATGTAAGAAGAAATCCTTAGCCCAAAAAGGTGATTCAACAACTGAAGAGAGCAAGCTTAGCTCTAGTAACAACTGTCATAAACCAAGAAGTGGAGAACCCACTAAGCCAGTATCTAACTACTTAATTGATGAAGAATTGTTAGGCGAAAATTTCTCAAACAATGATCTTCTTGGAAAAGAGGAGAACCATCCTAAGGAATAAGATGAGGTGATTGGTTTGCTTGATAAAAACCATCAAGGAAGTATGACTATTATATGATTGCTATGTTATGATCATAAAAGATAGGGATACATCAAGAAGTAATGTCATCTCAAGAGAAAGAAGAGTGAGAGTGAAAGCTCTAATCCAAGGAGGATAAGAAAGAAAGCAAAGATAAATAGTCTTTATTGGCACTACAAGCAAACGGGACATTTATCAATAAAATATCAAAGTAAGTTTGTAGAAGTGAGTTTGAAAGAACTGATTAATCAAGTACATGATGACATCGAGGAAACTCAAGTTTCACAATAGGAATGTAAGGAGAAATCCTTACCCCCAAAGGCGGGAGTTAATAATCGAAGAGAGCAAGCCCAGCTCTATTGATAACTGTCATGAACTAAAAAAAGGATAACCCACTGAGCCAGTACCTAACCGCCTTATTGATGGAGAACCATTAGGAGAAACTTTCTCAGATGAGGATCCCCAAAGGCGTGAGTTAATAATCAAAGAGAGCAAGCCCAGCTCTGTTGATAACTGTCATGAACCAAAAAAAAGGAGAACCCACTGAGCCAATACCTAACTGCCTTATTGATGAAGAACCATTAGGAGAAACTTTCTCAGATGATGATCTTCTTGAAGAAGAGAAGAACCCTCTTGAGTAAGAAGATGAGGTGATTAGTTTGCTTAACAAACCATCAAGGAAGTATGACTATTGTGTGGTTGTTATGTTAGGATTGCAAAAGATAGAGATATATCAGGAAGCAATATCCTCTTAAGAGAAAGAAGAATGATAGTGAAAGCTCTAATCTAAAGAGGATAGCAAAGAAAGCAAAGACAAACAGTCTTTATTGGCATTACAAGCAAATTAGAAATTTATCAAGAAAATGTCAAAGTAAGTTTGCAAAGGTACCTTCAAAAGAACTGGTGGATCAAGTCCATGAAAACATTGAGGAAACTCAGGTTTCATAATAGGAACATAAGCAGAAATCCTTAACCCACAATGATGATTTAACTATTAAAGAGAGCAAGCCCAGCCCTGGTGATAACTGTCACAAAGCAAAAAGTAGAGAATCCACTGAGCTAGTATCTAACTGCCTAATTGATAGAGAACCATTAGGAGAAAATTTCTCAAATGATGATCTTCTTGGAGAAGAGGAGAACCCTCTTGAGTAAGAAAATAAGGTGATTGGTTTGCTTGATAAACCATTAAGGAAGTATGACTATTATGTGATTGCTATGTTAGGATTGCAAAATATAGGGATACATCTAGAAGCAATGTCCTCGTAAAAGAAAGAAGAGTGAGAGTGAAAGCTCTAGTCTAAGGAAGATAGCAAAGAAAGCAAAGACAAACAGTCTTTGTTGGAACTACAAGCGAATAAGACATTTATCAATAAAATATCAAAGTAAGTTTATAGAGGTGATTTTGAAAGAACCGGTGGATCAAGTCCACGTAAACATTGAGGAAACTCAAGTTTCACAATAGGAATGTTAGGAGAAATCCATAGCCTAAAGGGTGATTCAATAATTGAAGAGAGAAAGCCCAGCTATGGTGACAACTGTCATGAACCAAAAAGGGGGAGAACCTACTGAGCCAGTATTTAATTGCTTGATTAATGGAGAACCATTGGAAGAAAATTTATCAGATGATGATCTTCTTGGAGAAGAGGAGAACCCTCTAGAGGAAGAAGATGAGGTGATTGGTTTGCTAGATAAACCATCAGGGAAGTCTGACTATTGTATGATTACTATGTTGGGATTGTAAAAGATAGGTACACATCAATAAGCAATGTCCTCTTAAGAGAAAGAAGAGTGAGAGCAAAAGCTCTAGTCCAAGGAAGACAACAAAGAAAATAAAGACAAACAGTCTTTGTTGGCACTACAAGCAAACTAGAAATTTATCAAGAAAATATCAAAGTAAGTTTGCAAAGGTGCCTTCAAAAGAACTGGTGGATCAAGTCCATGAAAAGATTAAGGAAACTCAGGTTTCACAACAAGAACATAAGGAGAAATCCTTAGCCCAAAAGGGTGATTTAACAATCAAAGAGAGCAAACCCAGCTCTGGTGATAACTATCATGAACCAACAAGTGGAGAACCCATTAAGCTAGTATCTAACTGCATGATCTTCTTGGAGAAGAGGAAAACCCTCCTAAGGAAAAAGATGAGGTGATTGGTTTGCTTGATGAACTATCAAGAAAGTATTACTATTATATGATTACTATGTTAGGATTGCAAAAATAGGGATACATTAGGAAGTAATGTCCTCTCAAGAGAAAGAAGAGTGAGAGCAAAAGCTTTAGTCCAAGGAGGATAAGAAAGAAAGCAAAGATAAATAGTCTTTGTTGGCTCTACCAGCAAACAAGACATTTATCAATAAAATATCGAAGTAAGTTTATGGAGGTGAGTTAGAAAGAACTAGTGGACTAAGTCCGTGAAAACATTGAGGAAACTCATGTTTCATAATAGGAATGTAAGGAGAAATTCTTAACCTTAAAGGGTGATTCAACAATCGAAGAGAGCAAGTCCAACTCTAGTGACAACTATCACATACCAAAAAGTAAAGAACCCACTAAGCCAGTATCTAACTGCATAATTGATGAAGAAATATTAGGAGAGAGTTTCTTAGATGACGATCTTCTTAGAGAAGAGCAGAACCCTCTTGAGTAAGAAGATGAGGTAATTGGTTTGCTTGATAAACCATCAGGGAAGTATGATTATTATATGATTGCTATGTTAGGATTACAAAAGATAGGGATATATCAGAAAGCAATGTCCTTTCAAGAGAAAGAAGAGTGAGAGCGAAAGCTCTAGTTCAGGGGGGACAGCAAAGAAAGCAAAGACAAACAGTCATTATTAGCACTGCAAGTGAACGGGACATTTATCAATAAAATATCGAAGTAAGTTTACAGAAGTGAGTTTGAAAGAACTGGTGGAACAAGTCCATGAAAACATTAAGGAAACTCAAGTTTCATAACAGGAACGTAAGGAGAAATTCTTAGCCTTCAAGGGTAATTCAACAATCGAAGAGAGCAAGTATAGCTTTGGTGAAAACTGTCATAAATCAGAAATATAAAAACCCATTGAGCTAGTATCTAATTGCCTAATTGATGAAGAATTATTAGAAGAGAGTTTCTTAGATGATGATTTTCCTGGAGAAGAGGAGAACCCTCTTGAGTAAGAAGATGAGGTGATTGGTTTGCTTGATGAACTATCAAGGAAGTATGATTATTATGTGATTGCTATGTTGGGATTGCAAAAGATAAGGAAACATCAAGAAGTAATTTCCTCTCAAGAGAAAGAAGAGTGAGATTGAAAGTTCTAGTCTAAAGAGGACATCAAAGAAAACAAAGGCAAACAGTCTTTATTTGCACTGCAAGTGAATAAGACATTTATCAATAAAATATCAAAGTAAGTTTACAGAGGCAAGTTTGAAAGAACTGGTGGATCAAGTCCATAAAAATATTAAGGAAACTCAGGTTTCACAATAGGAATGTAAAGAGAAATCCTTAGCCCAAAAGGGTGATTCAACAATTGAAAAGAGCAAGCCCAGCTTTGGTAATGACTGTCACAAACCAAAAAGTGGAGAACCCATTGAACCAGTATCTAACTACCTAATTGATAGAGAACCATTAAGAGAAAATTTCTCAAATGATGATCTTCTTAGAGAAGAGGAGAAACCTCTAGAGGAAGAAGATAAGGTGATTGGTTTGCTTGATGAACTATTAGGGAAGTATGACTATTGTATGATTGTTGTGTTTGGATTGCAAAAGATAGTGACATATCAGGAAGCAATATCCTCTCAAAAGAAATAAGAGTGAGAATAAAAGCTCTAGTCGAAGGAGGACAACAAAGAAAGCAAAGATAAATAGTCTTTGTTGGCACTGCAAGCAAATGGGACATTTATCAATAAAATATCAAAGTAAGTTTGCAAAAGGTGACTCAACTTTCATAATAGGAACATAAGGAGAAATCCTTAGCTTAAAAGGGTGATTCAACCAATGAAGAGAGCAAGCCCAGCTCTAGTGACAATTATCATGAACCAAAAAGGGGAGAACCCCTTAAGCTAATATCTAACTACCTGATTAATGGATAACCATTAAGAGAAAATTTCTCAGATGATGATCTTTTTGGAGAAGAGGAGAACCCTTTTGAGGAAGAAGATAAGGTGATTGGTTTGCTTGAAGAACCATCAAGGAAGTATGACTATTGTGTGATTGCTATGTTGGGATTGCAAAAGTTAAGGATACATCAGGAAGCAATGTCCTCTTAAGAGAAAGAAGAGTGAGAGCAAAAGCTCTAGTCCAAAGAGGACAACAAAGAAAGTAAAGATAAACAGTTTTTATTAGCACTGTAAATGAATGGGACATTTATCAATAAAATATCGAAGTAAGTTTGCAGAGGTGAGTTCAAAAGAACTGGTGGATCAAGTCCATGAAAACATTGAAGAAACTCATGTCACATCCACACACTTAGCATTTTTTGATACATTAATTATATATGCAATGAAATAAATTAAGCATGCTTTTAAATGGAAATGAATGATTAATAAGGATAAAATATAAAAAGTTGATGAAAGAAAAGTATTTTTAGTGTAAATGTTACATAGGAAGTGTTAAACTTAATTGAAGCGATAAAAAAAATAGCTTTTATAATGTATAAGATAAATGCTTAGTTAAATGCTATTTTATGGTGAAATTTATATGATTTATGAGATGTCTTGACATGTTATTATCTGTTAAAATATAGATTAAAATGAAGTTAGAAGTAATGGTATGTAAAATTGTAAGTTAGGATATAAATGGTATTTCATGGAAAGTCAAGGGTATAATTGGAAACTAATTTCATATATGACTTAAGTACATGGAACGAGTTTCATTCTTCTTAACAGAAAAACTCTTCTTTTCTCCTTCCTTTCTTATGTTAAAAATCACTTTCTTCAAGGGCTGGAAAATCTAGATAAGTAAAACATGAATTAAGTTAGTTGATGCCTTCTTTTTACTTCTTATGCATGCTTCTCCTCTTTGATTGCTTTTATTATGGTTATTTTATGAAAACCCATGGCTAGTTTTGTAGATATGTAAGTTCTTGATTGTATGGTAGTGAGCTTATTTTTTGATGGGTAAAAGGGCAAAGAAACCAAATTGGTTTATTGATGTTGAAAGAGTTATGATTTTGATGTTTGATTTATATATGGCTTTGATGTTTGATTGATATATGGCTTTTGTTTTGATAAAGTTTTATTACTATCCAAAACATGAACATGTACTGTTCATGACTATTGGATTGGAGTTTTATGGGTGATTTAGTGAAGAAATAATATGCTTTAGAGGTGTTAAAGTGATATTTGCATGAAGTTCCATTTAGAGCTCTTAATTGGTAATAGTCTTCTTTTATGCCTTATGGGTATGTGTATATGTGGCTATCTAAATTATAATATAGAATGCTTTTCTCAGATGTTAAGAGGTTGTATGTATGTTTTGAGGTCAATCCATGATGGTTTGAAGCATGAAATGTCAAGTTATCAGTTAGAGGACCACAATTAAGCTCAATGAAAGATAAATTTCCTAGTGTTATGCTAAAATGTGTATTTCATGGGGTTGTAGTTGAATATTTTCAAAACTGATTCTAAAGAATATTTTTATGATATTAAGCTATTGTTTCATCATAAAATGGGAATTTTTGGAGTGTCACATAAATAAGTAAAAATTGTGCAAGTTAGTGGTAAGCTGAAATTGTGCCTTTAAATGTGTAATGTGTATAACTTTGAACATATTAAGAGTTGTGTATATCTTTTTACAAAACTACACCTTTTCATTATATTTATATCATAGTAAATGAGATTTATAAATGAGTTGTGATTTTAGGAGTTGTTTATGATGGGGATAAAAGTTGCACAAGTTGGTATACAATTATTGTTCATGTTAAGGGCAGAATTAAGGGGCTTGCGATAATTGCATTTTAATAGCTTTAATGTTTGATTTTATTGTAGTGTAATATATGATTAAAAAGCCCTTTGAGTTTAGTTTCTAATAGTATAAGGCTTGTTTTATTCTAAGATCATTTGCATAGCTTAAAATTTCATGCAAAAAACATTGTTCCTATAGGTAGCAAATTTATATGCCTAATATGATGACCTATTTTAAAAATTTATGTTACCTACCTTAAAAAATGAGTTTTTTAATGTATAATATACCGTTAGAAAGCATTTAAGTCTAGTTTTTAATGGTATAATTTTTGTTCTATTTTATGATGATTTGTCAAACTAAAACTTACATACAAGATGAACTATTTCTTTTGACCAAATGAGTATGTGTAATGCAATGACCTGTTTTAATTGTTTATATTGAGTACCTTAATGATTGAATTTTTAGACATATAAAATATCGTCAAAAATATCTTTGAATCTATTTTTTATTGGTATAAGATTTGCTCTGTTCTAAAATCATTTACTTGGTCAAAAGGCTTGCACAATATGACTAATTTTCATAGGCAGTAACAAGTGTAATAAATTGAGTAATGTTGATGATTAATATTTATGATAGATTTCTTATTTAAAGATGGATATTTTATAAATGATATAGGTGGTTTGAAAGATTATTCGTAAACACTATCAAGGAATTTATATAAGGGAAAAGCGATAGCAAGTTTGTGTCAGGTCCCTCGACCGCTAAATGGTCTTTTTAAGGGACGTTAACTATAAAATATTGTGAAGTGATTTAATGATTATTTTGATATTATAATGCATATATTCATACATCATGTCATATGCATATTTCTGCATAAAATATAAAATGGCATAATATGGAGGTATAAGGGAGGCGTGAGAATGAAATTAAAAAGAGAATGATGATGATATGTACTGAGTTGTAAAAATTGGATTCCTATATGGAATCAGAGAGAAATGATGGGTTCTGTTTGTTGAACTAGAGATAATGTGATGTTCCTATGGGAATGAGAGGTACCGGTATGATGGACCTAGTACGGAAAATTATGCACAATGATTGAATGTTATATATGATGCAATCTGATGAGCGATACAGAAAAATCAAAGAGAGAGTGCAATTCATGATTGCATACTCAAAAAGTCATATTCCATCGCATATTACATAATTATTGATGGGATTGCAATGTATAATGTTACAAATGATTATGGAAAATGATATTGAGATATATCGGAAATGAACGATGGTTATACGTTAGGATATAAAATGATATTTTTTTATTACGATAATTTGATTATATTAAAATGATTATTGTTACAATATTATATGATTGAGAAATTGGTTATAATTATTATTTTTACTAGCACCACTGAGATTATTGTCACATCCGCATTCATAGCATCCTTACATGTGTCGACCCTGACTTTTCACCTACGCGTGTGATCTCAGGTTTTCGTTGATTTGACTCGATACTGGTCCCCGATGTCAACCCGGTTTGTGTACATGCATTTTAACTTCCTCTGAGTATTCTGGGTGTGTAGAGCATGTTACATTTTGCTCGTACAAGGCGGAGTGTAAAATAGAACACGCTAAGTGTATAGCACTATACACGTAGCATGTGGCAAAAAAGACATTTAATGGGGCCCACTTTTCAGGCCAAATCCAATGTGCTCCATATAGCACAACATCTTACAATGTCAAATAACGCTTATTTGACATACGGAGCGCATTACATTTCACCCGTACAAGGAAAAGTGCATAGCATGCAAAATGTTATATGTATAGCATGTAACATTATGTGCTACGCATATAGCAAAAGAAGATGTTTGGTGGGGTCCACTTTTTGGGCCAAATATAACATGCTCCATATAGGATAATATCTTAAAACACCAAATGATGCTTGTTTGATATGGGGCACATGTTACATTTTACTCATGCAAGGCGGCGCACATAGGGGCAAAATGTTATATGCGTAGCATGTAGCACTATGTACTATGCATATAGCGAAAAAAGATATTTGGTCGGGAGCTTTCTCAGGACCAAATCTAATATGCATTGTATTATACAATGTCTTAGAACATAAAATGATGCTTGTTGGACATGGGGTATACATCCCAATGCAACCATAATGGGCCCTATGCGTGGGTCAAAATGCTATGTGCATAGCATGTAGCACTACATGCTGCGCATATAGCACTACATGCCGCCAACATAGCCTAAAAATTTTCAAATCCCATATTGAAAATTAGATTTCCCGAACCCTAACACCTTCCACTATAAATATAACACTTGAGTTCATGGAAAATGGTCTAAAAATTACCTAAAAACGACCAAACTCTGCCCAAATTTACTCTCAACTTAATTAAACACTTAATTAAGTAATCAATCTAGGTTTTTAGAAACTAATCAACTCTAGTTAAGTCCCTAAACACATTTGGATTGAAGATCTAAAAGGGAAACCTACTATGGTGAGTTAAAGCTTCATTTTCCTTCCATTTTCTTATGGTTTTTGCTATGGATCTATGATTTTGGCTTGATTTCTTAATGATTGGCTTTAATCTTGCTTGCTGGATGATAGTTAATGCTTATTGATGATCAAAACTACTTGTTTTTTCTTTGGATCTGCTTAGATCTAACTCAAATTTCATGTTTTTGCCTAAAGACTCCATTTTCCTTTATTTTTGCACACTATATGCGCCACATATAGTGCTATGTGCACCATATATAGCTTATGTATGGTGCATATATGCCTCTAATTTTCCAGAAAATGCTATTTTTCTCTTATTTTTGCTCGTCTCTTCTTCCGATCTGATGAATCCAACAACATCAAAGGCTTACCTATGCTTTTAGTGCTCTGGATCTATCAAATATTATCCAGATCTAATTAATTTTGGCTTCAAAATTAACTGTTCAAATTAAATGCGCATTTAATTTGTTTACTTGCTATTCAGACATTTATTCATGCTCAAATGACATAACATGTTTTGTTAAAGTTGTTGGGATTTATCTATAGATCATGTTTTTGCAAAAAAAAAACTAGACTTTTGTTGAAATGTTTCTGCTATATGCGCACCACATAGCACTATGTGCGCAACACGTAGGCTATATGCTATGCATATAGCACTACATGCTGCGTACATAGCTTGGATTTTTCCCAAAAAATTACATTTTTCACTCGATTTTAAGTCTGATTTGATGATTCTAGTAACATTTGATGTTTGAAAATAACTCAAATGTATTGAATCTATCATAAATTAATCACATTTAATTAATTTTGACCTCAAAATTAATTTTTATTGATCAAATGCTTATTTGGCTCATTAAAAATGTGATTTTTGATAGGATTGGATTCGATTGGTTGAGTTGCTATCTCCAATTGTTGTTTGTGTGATGTTGGCAATTTTCATTCAATTTTCCATGATCGATTAAAAATAATTTTGCTTAAAATTATTTTTATTTATTTAATTTTCACGATTCAGCTCGTGTTAATTTGCTTGATTGTTGCCATACAATTAATTGGACTTTGACTCTCGGTTCATGCTTTCATGTAGTATTGAATTAGTCAAATAAGTCCTAAATTCATTTGTTACTAATAAATTTATTTATTTATATTACATTTTCACTCGTGCATTTTTGGCTCATGTAACCCGAGGAGGAAAATTTTTCGAGGAGGAGGGGACGTTACTTAACGTCCCAA
The DNA here is from genome assembly GCA_948192965.1 of Dalechampia spathulata. Taxonomy (NCBI): domain Eukaryota; kingdom Viridiplantae; phylum Streptophyta; class Magnoliopsida; order Malpighiales; family Euphorbiaceae; genus Dalechampia; species Dalechampia spathulata. The sequence continues at coordinate 13,375 of CANYBF011953722.1, forward strand.
GATATTATATACATGAAGATTTTGTATAATAGGATAGCATTGTTCCTGGTTTTGTAATAATTTACCCCTAAAATCCCGTGTGTATCCCCTAATTCCTCGATCCCTTTCACTGGCCTTTTGATAACTTTATTTCATGGATGGTTTATTATATTTGCTAAAATATACATTCCATATCATGTCACATGCCATGTCACATGTCACATCACACACTTCTATGTCATGTCATGCATATGCCATGCCGTAACATATATTATTTCGTATGCTAATACGATCCAAATATGCTAATCTGCTAATCCACCATACCATACATGCTATTTTCCATATTATATGCTAATATACCATGCCACTTTTCCATGTCATATGCTATTATGCTATGTCATTATATCATGCCATGCCACATGTCATGTCGTATGCCACGTCACATGCCACATTGTATGTCACGTCACATACCATATCGAATGCCAATTCACACACACACATCACTATGCCATATCATGCATATGCCATGTCATTTTACTATATCATTATTATGTCATGTCATGCATATGTCATGTCATTTAAATGCCATATAGCATTATATGCCATTCTACATGCAATTATGCAACGCCAAATCACATTTCGCGTTGTGTGCTTACTTATACACTCACTTGCTTGCTTGCTTAGGATAATTAATTCCAACTATAATGGTAAAATTGATTTTGAAAACTCAACTATAATGCATGACTTAGAGAGATTGAATGAACAATGCATGAATGCTTAATGATTTTATGGATGCTTTGATATTGAACATAAGATATGAATGTATTATGGATGAATGCAATTCCATTAGACATAGAATTTAACATGAAAAGAGGTAAAAATATGATTAAAA
>CANYBF011954149.1:0-12503 GCA_948192965.1 Dalechampia spathulata
AGAATCTCATTCCATAAACTCTTTATGGATTCCTCTGCATTGTTCCAATATCATGGACTTCAATATATAGTTTAATACTCCAAGTAAAACAAGTTCATTTAAAACATTGTACTATATAATGAATAATGCCTTTATTAATGATAACGTATAGTATAAATACACATGATGCTCTAGAGCATACACTAACACAGGCATCAATGTTTACCCGCTCAAGGTGCTGCCTAAGCTTGAGATTCAGCTTTCAGACTTGAAACCTTGCAAGACCATCATCAGAGCATACGATAAGTCCAAATGGGAGGTTACTGGTACCTTCACTGCCACCGTCATTGTCAAGTTGATCAAATCAGTGGTGGAGTTCATAGTCCTTGGCATTCTAATGTCATTTACGCTACTATTGGGTTGACCATGGTTCCATCCTCTGGGAGGTGTGCCATCCACCCTGCACCAGAAGATTAAGTTCCCATACAACGAGGGTATGGTTACTATTGCTGCTGATGATGAGGTAGCTTTAGCCTGCATCAGAGAAGATGTCCCTCTCATGACCGGCTTTCAGATCACTACTATTGAAGAGCCTAAATCATACTTGTACCAACCAAGTCCCGCTATGGAGAGGATGATGCAACTGATGGACTATGTACCTGGCATGGGTTTAAGCCAGTACCAGCAAGGTCCGGTAGAATTTGATATTCCTACAGCCATGTGGGAAGAGAGGTACTGCATTGGGTTTGATCCCTACACCTCAGACAAACTAGAAGAGTGCAAGATGGTTCTCTTCATCCAAGGAGAGACACAACATGATCATGCTCCCAAGTTGCCTAACTAGGATGATTTCTTCAAGCAACAGTTCGCTATCTTTGGTGATATCTATGACCTGTCAACCCTGACACTAGTTGGAAAGACTGCTGCTTCTTTTGCCATCAGCCTTGATGAAGCTTTCCAGATCTTTGGTGATGTTGCTGATCTCACCACTGGCCGCCTAGAGCCAGAATGCACTGCAGTCGCTGCACTGGGATCCAAGCTACAAAACTTAGATATTAAAGACCTATTGCTGCCAAAGGTCTACGAGGACATAGCCATGCTGATAGAAAGTACCTTTAAGGAGCTATTGTATGAGGGCACTGATGTCCCTATTTCTATACTTTTTAATGATAATATAATCCCATCAAAGTATGAAGCAATAAAGAGCAACTTTGCTTATATTTGTGATGTGTATTCTGATGGCATTGTGCATAAGCATGAGCATTACATGAGCATTTTTGACATTAACACATCTTGCATCAAAAATGTTAATATTAACACAGATGACAAACCATGTCTCCTCCAGATTGCATCAGACTTGACCTCTGAAGAGAGAATAGAAATAATCAATGCATTAAAAAAGCACATAAAAGCCTTTGCTATAGGCTATGAAGACATGTTGGGTGTCGACAGATCCATCATGAAACACAAAATTCCTACCAAGTTGAGGTTTGGCGCCTCCGACCAGAATGCGCATAGAAGGTCAAGGAAGATGTCTAAAAGTAGTTGGATACCAAATTCCTTGAGGTGGTTGACTACCCAAAATGGTTGGCCAATGTGGTTCCAGTTCCCAAGAAAGACGGCAGGGTCAGAGTCTGCACAGACTATAGGAACTGAACAAAGCATGTCCAAAGGATGACTTTCCTTTACCTCATATCGACGTGCTGGTCAATATCACAGCCACTATTGCTATGTATTCCTTCGCTGATGGATTCTTGGGGTACAACCAAATCCTGATGGTAGTTACAGATAAGGTGAAGATAGCTTTCATCATAGAATAGGGGACCTACTGCTACAAGGTTATGCCCTTTGGCTTAAAGAACATAGGTGCTACCTACCAGCGAACCACAACAACATTGTTGCATGATTTATTCCACAAGGAGGTCGAAGTCTATATGGATAACATGATGGTGAAGTCTCCCACCAGAGGAGAACATACAGCTGCTCTTGACAGATTTCTCACACGTGTTGAGAAATATGGACTCAGGCTGAATCCGAAGAAGTGCACATTCGGGGTGACATCCGGTAAGATGTTAGGTCATATTGTTAGCCAGAGGGGTATCGAAGTAGATCCTGATAAAGCAAAGTTGATTATTGAGATGCCAATTCCTAGAACTAAGATCGAAGTCAGGGGATTTCTGGGACAACTCCAGTACATCAGTAGATTCATTGCCAAGCTCACTACTATGTGTGAGTCAATCTTCAAGATTTTGAGGAAGAACCAGCCTATGGTTTAGGATGAGAACTGCCAGTTTGCATTTGAAAGGGTGAAGCATTACCTCTCTAACCCGCTGATCTTGCAACTGCCTCGGCCGAGAAAACCACTATTACTCTATCTAGCCTTAGAAGAGGAGTCAGTAGGTGCTATGATGGCTTAAGAGAATGATGTCAGAGTCGAGCATGTTGTTTACTACTTGAGTAAAAAGCTACTGCCAACCAAGTACAAGTACAACACTGTTGAGAAACTATGTATGGCTATGTTCTGGGTTACCAAGAAGCTCAGACATTACTTCCAGTCATACCAAGTTTAGGCAATCTCCAAGGTTGACCCTATGAAATACTTATATGCAGCTCCTTCGCTAGTGGGAAAACTCTCTCGATGGTTGATCCTATTATCATATTTTGACGTGCAATACATCACTACCAAGGTGATCAAAGGTAGAGTGATTGCCAAATTTTTAGCATCCATGCTGATGAATGACTCTGAGACTTTCAAATTAGACTTCCCAGATGAGCACTTGGGGGCATTTGATGCCCAGAAATGGCAATTGCACTTTGACGATGCAGTCAATAGAAGAGGCACAAGTGTAGGAGTTGTGCTAATCACTCCTAAAGGCAAGCTAATAATGCTTTCAAAGTGGCTGAGCTTTTCAGTCACTAGCAATATGGTTGAGTATGAAGCATGTCTCTTCAGGCTAGAAGCATTGTTGATTGGTGCCCAAGATGTACAGATATTTGGTAACTCGATGCTTGTCATTCACTAATCCATGATCGAGTGGGATGTCAAAGAAGTAAGGCTCAAGCCTTATACTGAATACATAAAGCTTATGGTTTGCAATTTTAACTCATGCCAGTTCATTCATATGCCAAGTGAAGAAAATCATATGGCCAATGCTTTGGCCACACTGGCTTCAATCTGTAAGCAACCGCAGAGTCAAATTCAACCTGTATTCATCGAACAGTCGAGGATTCCTTGCTATTTTAGAGAACAGGTTATGGCGCTAGACCAGCAAGATGGGACCCCATGGTATATTGATATCATGAATTTTTTGAAGACTAGTACTTATCCAGAGGAAGCCAACAAACTGATAAGCTAGCTCTACGCAGGCTAGCAGCCAACTTCACCTGGCATCAAGGTGTTCTTTATAGAAGAACGGCAGATGGTCTACAACTTTGATGCATATCGGGGAAGGATATTGAGTCAGTCATGGAAATGGTACATTCTGGTGTATGCAAGCCCTACATGAATGGATTCGTGCTTTACAGGAAGATCATACGTCAAGGATACTTCTAGCTCACTATAGAGACAGACTACATACAATTTGTATGGAGATGCCATGAATGCCAAATTCATGGAGATTTGAGTCATCTACCACCAGTCGAATTGTAGAATTTGACAACATCTTAGCTATTCTCAGCTTGGGGAATTGACATCATGGGTGAGATTCATCCGAATGCATCTGATGGACACCGGTACATACTGGTAGCCGTTGATTACTTTTCTAAGTTGGTGGAAGCTGAATCCTACGGTAAATTAGGGGCAAGACAGGTTGCCAAGTTTATAGAGAAGAATCTCATATGCCGATATGGGGTGCCGCACCACCTGGTGTTAGATAACGGGGTACAGTTCCAAGCCCAAGTTACAAACTTACTAGAAAAATATGGGATTGGGCACCATCGATCCTCTCCTTACCGCTAATGAGGCAGTCGAAGTGTCTAACAAGATGATCAAATGCATCTTAGCCAAGACAGTATGGACTTACAGGGATTGGCATGAGCAGTTGCCATTCACATTATGGGGTTACCGAACCACTGTAAAAAGCCTTACAGGTGCCACCCCTACTCTATTGTTTACGGAATAGAAGCCGTATTGCCAATCAAAGTAGAGCTGAAATCACTTCATGTCATTCTAGAGGCTCAGTTACCAGAAGTTGAGTGGAAAAGGGCCAGGTATGAATAATTGGCTACTATTGATGAGAAGCGACTACAGGCTCTCAATCACCTACAGGTTTACAAAAAGCGTATGGTAAAAACATTCAATAGAAAGGTTAAACCTATAGCTATACAAGAAGGTGATATAGTTTTGAAGCAAGTCAGACTGGTTATCCATGACCCTCATTGAAAATTCAGGCCCAACTGGGAAGGCCCATTCCTAGTTAAAAAGATCATTTACAAAGGTGCTATTTGCATCTCGAATTTTGAAGGAAATGAATTCTCAGAACCTGTCAACCTTGACTAGTTAAAGAAGTATTTTATCTAGAGTAGAGGGTAAAAGAAAAGTAAAACAAACATGAAAGGCCTGGTGAGCTGAAAACCTCCATAGGCAGTTCATGTGAAAACCTCCGGAAATGTCCACCAGTGTTATTTGGTGATGAGGCCAAGTCCTTTCCACATGCTCCACAAAGCAAGGCACCAGTCTTCCTCCCTCAAACTCTGTTAGTTGAGGTATGGTCTGTCGATAGCCATACTGACTACAGATCCTAGCAGGACTATAGTGCGTGCAACGCCTGAATCCTGGTAGTAGAATGCAATCTATGTAGGTCATTACAGTCACATGATGTATATGCCACCAGAGATAGCTCCACCTGATCTCGCTCTCAAGTTGGGTCCCCATCCACTCCAACTAGCCTAGAAATGTCATCGCTTTCACCTTGCTGAAGGCATAGCCCCTCCGCATGTGGCTATGAGGGAGGTATCTCTATGGGTCCCTTGCTAGTGGTGCCAAGATCCCAAGCTTCTCTTGAAGCCAAATTTGTAATAATAGAAAATAAAAACAAAAGCTCGCTGAGTTAAAAACCTTGCATAAGGTTGCTCAAGAAAAACCTAGAGTGACCCACTGAGCTGAAAACCCAAAGGGGCAGTTCAGGCAAAAATTAGGGTTTGAAATAAAATCAATAGCCCGATGAGCTGAAAACCTTGTTAAAGGTGACTCATGTAAAAATTAGGGCAGAAACATACTTTTCTAAGTCAAAAACTTGTAAAGGTAACTTAGAATTCTCACCTGCATAAGAAGCAAACTACCGTTGAAGCGCTCAGATTGTCCTCGCTTCACTTTGTCTAGACCAATGATCGTCTCTGCAATGATCATGGGAAAAGGGGTTTGACCTTGAATCATCTAGTCTATCATAGGCCCGATCAGTAAATATTCGTAACCAGACGGATCGACGAACAAAAATTACGCCAGCAATCCAAACCCAACTACCCTCAGCCATGAAGGAGTATCTATCAACTTTTGGCCACATAGCCGGAAAAGAGTAATGACATCCACAGAATCCTTTATAGCTAAGAGAGCCTTTACAGTGGTCAGGTTGATGTCAAAGGCCCTCATCAAATACAATTCTGCTTCTTCTGTTGATGCACGTGTCATCTACATTGTTGACATCTCGCAAGTGACTTTGAGGATAACAGCAAACTCCTCGTACATCAAACATAGCTCAACATGTTTGAACCGGAACACGTGAACCTCGAGATCCCAAAATTGCATGGCAGCATGTAGAAAAGCATTATTGGTTAAGACTTGCTGAAAGGTTCTTAGGTATTGGAGTCCGATCTCGCCTAATCGACTCCACTCATTGTTACCCTAGCGACGGGAAAGAGCGTGGAAAGTAGACAGTGATTGCTGAGTCATTGTATATTTATTTTTTGCATAGAAAAGCAAGTGAATTATATTTTGGTAGTAAAACATAAGGCATGGGATATATATAGCAGCAAAAGGACATTGGATTCCATTAATAAATCCAAAAGTTACACAGTACAAGCTTTTGATTATTTTTACAGTTAGTACGCAATAACCCTGGCGTACTAGGCACGCAATTGATAGTCTCTAATGTGCTATCTTATTCTAATATAGAATTACTGAGTTCTAACATCATGCATATGAGAGTTTGACATCGCATCTTATCTATGCATCATCCTCCCCAGAGTGGTCATCAGGACTGGGACTGTCTGGGACCTCGATGTTGTAGTGCTCCAGACGTGCCGTTAGTCGCGTAATCTCCCGGCCTATCTCCTCAGTCATCCAAACGTAGCGATCATGCTCCTTTTGCTCTACCTGTCTACTGGACTGCAAGCACAAACATCTAGGCATATAAGTCATGCATCCATGCATATCCATACACTTGCATTTATAACAGGTACTCACCTGAGCAATTAGTATCTCCGAAGCATGATAGCAGCGCAATCCTGTCAACAGCCTTTAAGCATCAGCCATGGCATCCCTGGGTACCTGTACAAGTCAAATACATGTAAGATTACTAAATTTAGAGCAAATACAGAATACGCGTACTCACATGGGTAGTATTCGGAGGATCAAACTCAATCTCACTCCTTGCTGGCACCGAGAATGAGGTTTCATAAGGACGACCAGTCTTGTCATAAGTGAAGATCAGTGAGTTCTGTGGCCACATCAGCTGGCCTTCCACAAAGTCTACTGGACGATCGTACCCTGGAGGTATCTCTGGAGTGCCAAACATTAGCCCCAGTGGGACCATATCAGGTATTGAGTCTCAAGATCTCTTTGAGGTACTGCTATCCCAAGAACTGCCAACAGTTGATGAACCATGTTGCCCACCTCGATTGCCATGGAAATCAGGTCTAGCACTAGACCCACTAGCTCTGTCATGAAGGCCTCTGCATGTGGAAAGCTCCACAGGCCCCAGTAACCTCAACTTAATAAAAGAGGGGTAATCAATTGGTGAGTTAGATAGACATTCCTGCCAGGGAATACCATTCAACGTAGCAATTATTTCTAAGTCAGTCTCAGTACAAGATGCCCAGAACATCACTCTCGGAGGGGCAGCAGGTTCCAATCGACTCTCCGGCCAAAGACGCCAGATAAAAGAGTCTACCTTTAGGACTCTCCAACAACATGTGCTATTCATCCATACGCATTGAGCTGGTCAAGTACTCTGGCCTCAGGTACATATTGCTCCAGGGGTCAGGATGCACCTATTCCAAAAGCAGCATCAGATATTTCTTGATCCATTTCAATACAGTTTAATGCTAATTAAATTGTTTCTTCATACCTGATCCCAGCATATACAACAGGAAGCTGCAGGCATACTGGTCTGCAAAGATAGTCCTCCCTAATCTCTCCACCGACACTGCCTCCCAGAGACAGTCATAGGAAATGTTATGTCCTCCTCTCACATTGGGTGACATGTCTAGGAGGTCAAATATTGCACCATACAACCAGCATGATAATGTCAACCTATCATCAAATTGGACGGGCAGCCCTACGCACTTTAACCCGGTGATTCCAGCAAATATCCTTAGGGTAATTGCGATCTCACCTATCGACAGATAGAAGGTATGGGTGGAATCCATCCACCATTCAATCATAGCAGTGATGACAAGTCTGTTGCACCTCTTCTCTATGCCAGTGAAGCAGGAAATATATGGACCAAAATAGCTACGGTCCACTCTCACACGAACCTCTCGAGGCAACTGGAGTACCATTCGAAGATGCCTCGAATGCTGCCACTGTCGACAATTGTCCGCTCCCTCTGTAAAACACAGAATTCAGGTCAGACTTTAGACTAAATTACAGAAGGCACACAGTATATACAGAGGCTCAGAGCTCCTCCCCCTTAACCCTAGATGCACCTATTCATTCCTATGAATGCCTAAAATGCTTAAACACTCAAAAAATAGTCAAAAAATGCACATTCTGGCCTATTTTTCACTGCTATGTGTGCCACACATAGCCCTATATGCACCACATATAGTGCTATGTGCGCCATACATAGCAAAACTAGCACCGAAAATCATAATTTTTGCCAAATCATCTAGAAAAACACATACATACCTAAGCCTAGCTCTAGCCTAGCACCTAATTTGGGTCAAATACCATCCAAAACGTAAGGAAAATGACCTAAACACAATTTTTAGGAAAGCCGTTGTTGACCCTGACTTTTCACACTCGTGCTATTTCGGGTTCCTGTTGATTCAGTTCGGTATTAGTCCCTGATATCGATCCCGATTATGCACATAGGCCTTTATGGCTTCCCCTGAGTATTCTGATGTACAAAATACATCAGAGTTGGTGGGTCCCACCATGGTGCCTGGCGGGACCCGCCACCCTCACTTCCCTATTTCTGAGTGTTCTGTACATACAGAATACACTTCATTATTGCCTAAGCGAGGTGAACCACATGAAATGCAAAATAGTGCATTTTAGGCATTTGGCATTATTCATCATGAATAGTGCATAGGTGGGGCCCACTACCTTTATTATTTATTAGTATACTCCTGCCTATGCAAGGTAGAGATTGCAGAATGCAAAATATTACATTTTGGGGCATGGGTACTATTCACTATGAATAGTGTATAGGTGGGGCCTGCCACCCGACTTAGCCTATTTCGGGTGTTTTATGCACACATAATGCGAGGCATGGCTTTTTGGCATGCCGAATGCCATTTTGGGCCAGAATAGTGCCGCAGGCCCTAAAATGGGCCCATTAGCGAAAACTCATTGTTCGGGGCCGAATTTGGCAAAACTTAAAACTGCAAAGTGACTCAAAACATTGTTTGCATCTTCCTGGACATATGGCACACATCTTGTTTCCCACGTACGAGGCAGAGCGCATATCTACATGCGGTGCACATAGCACTATCCATGTCGCATGTTGCATAGTAAAGATGTTTGGTCGGGAGCCTTTTTGGGACCGAATTTGGAAAATTTTTCTTCATGAAAGTGTCTTGGAATGTCGAATAACACTTATTCGGCATGAGGCACGCATCCCGTTATAGCCCCAATGGACCCTACGCGACGGTCCAAAAACTATATGCTATGCATATAGGGCTATGTGCTACGCACATAAGCTATGTGTGGCGCACATAGCCTTATGTGTGGCACACATAGCCTTCAAAATTTTCAAATCCAGGCAAATATTATAAAATTACCATGCCCAAAATTTGCTCTATAAATATAGAGCTTGGGGTTCAGATTAGGGATCCCGAATTTGCTCCTGAAGTAACTTAAAACTCTGCCAAAATTCCTACAAAATTAATTAAACACTTAATTAATTGAATTTTAGGGATTTAGAGACTAATTAGTCCTAGTTACACTCCCTAAATGCAGAAAGAAGCAAGATCTCAGAAGAAAAGCTACTGGAATAAGGTAATTTCTTCATTTTTCTTCATTTTTCTTCATTTTGCTTCTGTTTTTAAAGGTATATGTGCCACATATATACCTATATGTGCTACATGTAGCTCATGTGTAGTGCACATAGCGTAGCATATAGCCCTCGAATTTCAAAGAAAATGCTATTTTTCTCCTGTTTTTCTCTGATTTTCTTTCCGATCTAGCCACTCCAGTGGCATTCAAGGCCTTCTCATGTCTTGAGTGTCCTAGATCTACCTGAAAACAAGCCAGAACTTAAATAATTTTAACTTTGAAATTATTTTCTTTGAGTTGGATGCAAATCCATGAGCAAAACTCTGATTTCAGGTCTGATCTACCTAGATCGGGGTCGGATCTAGGGTTTCTACTTGAAAATATTGGATTTTCTTTCAGTTTTTCAACCTATGTGTGCCACACATGCCTCTATGTGTGCCACACATAGCCTATGTATGGTGCACATAGATCTATGTGCTGCACACATAGATCACATTTTTCATAGAAAATGCCATTTTTCACTCGATCCGCTTCGGATCTGATTTTTCCAGTGACTTCAGTAGCTTCTCCATGTACTTGGGGTTCTAAATCTGTCAAATATTGCTCAGATCTAATTGATTTTAGCCATGAAATTGATTATTTCATTTAATTACATAGTTAAATGTTTGAGTTGCAAAATGGAGGTCGATTCGTGTTTAAAATGAGGTACTATCTTCATTAAACTTGCTTTTTTTGTTCTGTAGTTTGATTCTGTACTGATAGATTTCATTTTCTTGCAGATTTACAAGCTATGTGCACCACATATCATGCTATGTGTGCCATACATAGTCTATGTGTGGGATACATAGCCAGATGCGCAGCGCGTATAGTTCACGTTTTTCTAGAAAAATCATATTTTTCAACCATATTTCAACGTATTTTGAAAAATCTAGTAACATTTGATGTTTAGCAGTAACTCAAGTGTATTGGATACATCATAAAATAATTTCATTTAATTAACTTTGGCCTCAAAATTAATTTTTACGATAAAAAGCCATTTTTACTCGTATAAAATATGATTTTCGAAATGATTGGATTCAAATTGGTTGAGGGGCTATCTCCAAATTATTTCAAGTGATGTTAGCACTCTCATTTGATTTTCCATGATCAAATAAAAATAATTTTGCTTAAAAGTATTTTTATAAAAATAAATTTTCACAATCCGACACGTATAAATTCATGTAATTATTGCCTAATAATTATTGGATTTTAACTCTAGGTTTATGACTTCACATGGCATTAAACTAGTCAAATAAATCCTAAATTCATTTGCTACTAATGAATTTATTTGTTTATTTTGCATAATAAACATTCATGCATTTTGGCTCGTGCAAACCGAGGATGAGTAGTACCTGAGGAGAAGGGGATGTTACTTAACGTTCCAAAATATATATGTGAGGATATTTATGTAATAGGGTAGATTATTATTAGTTTGTAATAATTAATTCCCTATATCTCGTGTGTATCCTCTAATTTCCTCGATCCCTTTCACGGCCTTTATTATTATTTTATTCGTGGTTTATATTTATTTAAATATATATGTCATTCATGTCACATGCCATGTCACATGACACAATCACACACTACTATGCATGCCATGCATATGCCATGCCTTCACATAATGTATTTCATATGCATATATGTACAAATATGCCAATACACAATTACGCCAAATACGCGCAATCAATATGCCTTATCATTCATATATATGCCATAACGCATGTTATACCGTATGCCATCACATATACTATGCTGAATACACATTCACATACATATCACTATACCATGACATGCATATGCCATGCCATACATCCTTCACATGTCATGCATATGGTATGCCATCCATTATGCCATGACGTGCATATGCCATGCCATACATCATTTCACATATCGTGTACATGTTATGCCACACATTATTCATATGTCATGCATATGATATGTCATTCATTTTACATGCCATGCATATGGTATGTCATCCATATAACATGTCATGCATATGCCATGCTATACACATACCACGCATAAGGTATGTCACTTCACATGCCATGTATATGGTATGTCATGCATCACCTCACATATCATGCATACGATATGTTATCCATTTCATATGCCATGCATAAGGTATGTCATCCACTATGCCATGTCATGCATATGGTATGTCATTCATTCACATATCATGCATATGATATGCCATTCATCTCACGAAATATGCATACGCCACGCATACACCAAAACAATCCAAAATGTTAACGCATAATGATATACGCTATTTGCCATGTTATATGCTTATATACATGTTAGGTTGCCATGTCATGTATATGATATGTCATTCATAATCACATGACATGCATATGCCATGTTACCTTTTTGCTACTTCGTATGCCATGCATATGCCATGCCATTCAAATGTCATATAGCATTATATGTCATTCTACGTGCAACCTTACAACGCCAAATCACATGTCGCATTGTGTGCTTACATTTACACTCGTATGCTTGCCTGCTTAGGACAATTAAATCCAACTATACTAGTAAAATCAATTTTGGAAACTCATAGAATAAATCTCCACCACCCGAATCCAATCTCTAAAGGGTTTAACTAGCACTCATGCTATGGTTCGGTTGGACCAATCCAAAACCATCCGATGGCGACTCCTTTACAACTCTTTCGAGTCTGTATCATTATCGCACCCTTAATTTTAAGTCTCTCGGGCCGATTGGGATGAACCAGGTCTATTCCATCTCTGTTTTGCCTTTACGGGTGTTCCTGGTTCACCCTGGTGCGGTTCAGGGTTCGGTTTAGGGTTGTTTTTAGGCTTTTTTGTCATTTTGGGCATCATACCCGTTCGGGTATCTTTGGACCCGATTCGGGTATGCAACTTACCCGTTCGGGTATGTTGTTTACCCGTTCGGGTATGTTGTTTACCCGAATCGCCCTCTTTAACTTACCCGTTCGGGTATGTTCCTTAGATCAGTTATAATTTGAAAGTTGGTTATTTTGGCGGGAGGAGGCTTTTACTTAGGTTTTTCAAATTGCATTTTCTCTCAATTTCAAAAGAACGCGATTTTCAAACTTGATTTTCTGCTGGAATTTAATTGGAATTAGTAA